>CAUYLG010001701.1:0-12729 GCA_963573385.1 Cacajao melanocephalus | reverse complement strand
GCCTGGGCAGTAGAACAAGAATCCTGTTCTCTCTCCCTCTTTTTCTTCCTCTTTCTTTCTCTCATACATTCTTTTTCTTTCTTTCTTTCACTCTCACTTTCTTTCCTCTCTTTTTCTTTCTTTCAAAAAAAAAAAAAGAATAAATTATAGATTTTTTAAGGCCTTTAATACATATTACCAAAAGCTTCTCAAAAATGTATAAATATATATTTCTACCAGCAGTATATGAAATGTCCATCTTCCTGCACCTCCATTACCCCTCCATTAGCATGAAGTTATAGAAATTCTGAATCTAGGTTCCCCTAGATGTTGGCATGACATCGGAGTCTAAGACACTAAAATGGTGTGCCACATTTTATGTATATGTACACTTTTTGGAGGAGAGGGTTCTTGACAGAATGTCTAAGTATTGAATTATTCTTGTGGTTTTGTTTAATTTTTCATGTCTTAGATAACAAATGAAGTTGAACATTTCTTCACACATGTATTATTCATTTGTCTTTCTACTTCTGAGAATCATCTCAAGTCCTCGCTTGAGTTCCACTGGAGTATTTGTCTCTGTCTTTTTGATTTGCAAGAGCCTTTTAGAAATAAAAGATGTTGATCCATTGTTTGCCATATTTGTGTGGCAATTACTTTCCTAGTTTGGTGTTTTTTCATTGAGAGAGATTTAAATTACTGTAGAATCGGTGTTAGCGAATGTTTCTTTTCTTATCTCACCCAACATGTCTACGTTTCGGAAGGCTTTTCCCAATCAGAAATTTATACAATATGTGTTTATAATTTCTTCTAATGCTTTATGGTTTGCCAAGTATTTAATCCGTCTAGAATGTAATATATTATTCATTCATTTATTCATTTCTTCTTTTAACAAATATTTATCGTGTCCTTATTATGTGTCAGGCATTTAATGTGAAGTGGGAATTTAACTTGATGTTTTCCTCAACTGCCTTAGGTATTTTTCTTCATTATCATTTGTTGCATTGGTGGTTGCTTCCTTTGTTATATTTTATTAAATTATATTAAATTCATTAAATATTAAAATATACTACTAGTGTGCTTATCTCATTTATATATCTACTTGCATATTTTAATTAAATACCAAATAAATTTCATTACTACATTAAATGGATATATTTAATAGTAAATAAATTTAAAAATTATTGTATATATGGTATTTTCAGTGCAGTTTCCTGTATTTCATCAATCTTTCTTTGATTCATCCACTAATTCCACACACTTTCAATGACTGCAGCTTTAGGATTTATTTTAATATTTGCTGCTTCTCATTACTCTTTTAGAATTTTGTAGAATGGTTTTGTTTTTGTTTGTTGAGATAGGGTTTCACTCTCATCACCCTGGCTGGAGTGCAATGGTGTGATCTCAGCTCACTGTAACCTCCACCTCCCAGGTTCAAGCCATACTCCTGCCTCAGTCTCCTGAGAAGCTGGCCCTGATACCCTGATACAGAAGCGGGGCAGGGAAGTGCTGGGAGGAGAAGGTGGGTCCCTGGCTGGGGCTCCACCCCCGGGCCTTTGCCCACTGACCTAGGTGAGGACAGCCACTTTGGTTTTCCAGCCCCAATGTTGCATTTCCCAAGACCACCCTTGCCTGCCTCGCCCCCATCCTGTGCCTATAAACCCCCCTACCATCTCAGCAGGCAGACACATAATCGGCTGGAAGTCGTGAGGAGCAGATTAGTGGAAGAAGACACAAGCATCTGGACACTGAGAGGGGCACGCCAGTGGAAGAGCACACTGACAGGCAAGCCGTCAGGCCATCAACTAGCAGAATCACATGGAAAACCTTGCATGCATCCTCCAAGCCCACGTGTGATCCGATTCCTCTGGTACACCAAGGTAAGAACCCTGGGATACAGAAAGCCCTCTGTCCTTGCTATAAGGTAGGGGTCTAATAGAGCTGACTAACACAAGCCACCTATGGATGGCTAAAATAAAAAAGTACTCTGTAACACAAGCCGACGGGGCTTCAGCTGTAAATAGTCACCCCTAGACAATGTTGGGGGATTGGAGCTCCACAGCGTGCCCGTTTGTATGCTCCCCTATTGGTTTGAGCAGCCACACCCCCATCGCACGCCCTGAGAGGGGGACAAACATTTCCCATTTCAGCACCACAGGTGTGCACCCGGTGTCCAACTGATTTTTGTAAGTTTTGTAGAGACGGGGTCTTGCTATGTTGCCCAGGCTGAGCAACTCCTGAGCTGAAATGATTCACCTGCATTGGTCTCCAAAAGTGCTGAGATTACAGATGTTAGCCACCATGTCTGGCAGAATTTTGTAGAAAGTTTAAATTGTTTCTTTTTGTTCAGATGAACTTCAGAATCATTTTGTCAAGGAAATTGGTATGATATTTTAAAATGTTACTATTAAAATTCTTTTTGTCCTTATGTATATCTTCTTTATTCATCATAGAATGATCTGTACTTGTTAATGTCTGAACAGCTCACATCAGTATTGTATTTCTATTCATTTCTGCTGTTTCTAACAGATTTTTTGTTGATGTTGCTTTAATTTGCATTGTTTGCTTTTTCATTTGGAAACAAAATTTCCTGTTTATTAATTCATTATGTATTATAAATTAGATCTCTAGACCTCAGATTTCTGTCCCAGATGATACATGGTTACTGGCCTGGTTTTTCCTGAAATTTGGAAACATTAGGATCTAGAGTAACTCTAGCAGATGAGGCAACATCACATTCCTGTATATCTTTAAAATAGACCCTCTATTACTGAAGAGAACTGCTTTGTTAAAAGTATTTTCTTTGTGTTACCACAGAACTCAATGAGTGATGCAAAAGTATGTAGGTTTTGTCATTCAAATAAATTTGAGAATCTTTTCTTTTAAAACAGATAACTGTTTTTTCATTTTTATAGTCATAGCTTTTCCTCATTGTATTATCTAGTTTTATGTTCTTTGGGTTTGTGTTGTTTGGCTTTTCATTTTTAGATGACAGTTTTTCTTACTATAATTTTTTTTATTTTTTTGACACAGGGTCTCACTCTATTGCCCAGGCTGGAGTGCAATGGTGTGAACTTGGCTCACTGCAACCTCTGCCTCCCGGGTTCAAGCAATTCTCCTGCATCAGCTTCCCAAGTAGCTGGGATTACAGGCACACACCATCACACCTAGCTAATTTTGTATTTTTAGTAGAGACAGGTTTTGCCATGTTGGCCAGGCTGGTGTCGAACTCCTGCCCTCAAGTGATCCGACTGCCTTGGCTTTCCAAAGTGCTAGGATTACAGGCATGAGCCACTGTGTCCTGCCCTGCCTCTATTATGTAGCTTTATGCTTTTTGCTGTGTGCAGCTTTTCTAGTTTCTCTGCTTGTTCTCTTTTGTTATGTAAACCATGTTTCAGATTTTTTTTTTTTTGGTAGCTTTTTCTTAGTAATTTGGAAGCCTGTCTCAGTGGAAGGTAAAATCACTTTCTGATACCCAATAGGTTTGCTATGGATCTTGATTCCAGAATAGCAGAGTGAGAGATGTGCTTGAGAGAACTCAGCTGGTGGTGTTTACCTCCACTTTTTCACAAATTGCTTTAAATTGTTTGTAGAGCCTAAAATTAGACTGGGGAGAGGGGAAAGGTGGTGGTTTATTCAATAATAAGATTCCTTCTTTGTGATCTGCTTCACAATGGGGTAGAATTCTCACCGACTTAGCTGCTTGTATTTCGGTGGGAAACTCACCCAACAGAAAGCAGGAGAACAGCAGAAGACGGTCGTTCCTATAGTGCCCAGAGAGCACAGAGAAGACCTTGACTTCTCAGGGGTGGGGCAAACTTGTACAGGGAGTAGAACTTTCTTCAAGGGAGCCAAATTGTTCAATTGAATGGGAAACAGCATGCACCTGTAATCTAATTCTTAAGAAGTCATTTGGGGAGTTTTCATAGGGTAGCCTTTGAAATACTCTGCTATAGATAGAAGATTCCACACTTCACTGTTTGCAAAATTAACTGGGCAAATATTTCTGTAAAATTGCCTACTTTCTCTTTATGTATCTCTCTGTGAATTCTGTGGTCATACAAACTTTTGTGTGTACATACACTGATTGTTATTTTGTTAACACAATCTCTGATATTGGTTGGTTTTAATTTAAACAATTAACACCTAAGCTTATAGCTCTCTAATTATCAAAGTTAAAAATATCTTCGGACTCTTTCTAGTATAATAAGAAATTTAGTGCTTTTTTCCCCTCAACCTCTTTCCACTTTCTCATATTTGTAAATTGATTATCAATTATATAAATCTACATCAGGAATAGTTGTTGCATTTTCAGTTAACATGTGAATCCAAATTTGCAAGTTATTTTTATACTATGTATTTGGCTTTAAGATTTATCTCTAATTCTCTCAGTCTATGAGTTTTCTATTCAGAAGTGCTTTATTTTGAGTCACCTCTCAGTTTAGTTTTCAAGTTAGATTTCTCAAACTATATAACTGATACATATTCTCTGAGCTGGGGCATCTCTTTTCTCATTTTGCAACAGCTTAATTGAATATGGAATTCTTGATCTACAGACTGTTTTCTTCTAAATGGCGCTAATACAACTTTTTATTTCATAACTGGAAGGAAACATTTGAAGTCAATTTATTTGTCCCCCTGGATTCCTATTTGTTTTTTTCTTCTTGGAATTCAACGTATCTATAGAACTCCTCTCTTTAGAAGTCAGTGAGCTCTTCTTTTATGATCATGCTGATTTAAATATCCATTTTACTTTGGTTGTTGTCTGTATTCCTATTATTCAGGTTTTCTTCTTTCCTCCCAGGTCAATTCAGGCTGGATCTCTGTTCTCTTTCTTCCTTAATGATCAGTTTCTCTCTCCTCTTTCTCTTTTCTCTCTGTATTGAGGATGCATTTCTTTAGTTTCCTCTCATTTTCATTGATTCCATTTTCTGCAATGCTCATTCTGCTCATCACTGGCTCTATTGTGCATCTGAAATGTGTTTTACTTCTTTACATTTTTTCCCTTTATTTTTCTATATTTATTTTGTCTTTTCTGTTTTACACCTGTATCTTTATTTTTCCTCTTCTGTTTCACAGAGCTTTGCCCTCTTGTATAGTTCTCAGATTATCATGCTAACGTCTTCTAAGTTTTAAATTTATTTAGTCTTGTGAAAAATCATTTTTAGTCATATGGAAACTGGCCCAACTGTCTCATAGAACTGATGTTGACTGTTTTTTTGGATAAACATAGAAATAGACCCTTCTGTTTGTAAAGCTTGACACTTACTTTTGCTTTACCTGAGTTCCATCCTCAGGAAACTGATGCTCAGGTCTGCCAGATGGTATCCAGGGACTGAAACTCACCAGATCATGCATATAGTCAGTGGGATGCCAGACCCCTTACTCATCATGATTCCTGTTTACCAACTCCTCTTCCTTACCCCTTCCTAATTTCTTCCCCGCTATACCAGTTCCTAATTTTAGTTGCTCAAAGAAATGCATTTGAGAGTGATCTCTCATTTATCTTGGTTGCAACACCTAATTAAAACCTTCTTCCGTGGAAATAGTCATCTCAGTGATTGGTATTCTGTGCTATGAGCAGCAGGACCTAGATAGAACCCCTGTTGTTTTGCTCACAATATGTTCTCCATTTTCATACTCAAAGTATTGCTACTTTTCACTCATGTTCCACTGTCTCAGCATTGGCTGATTATTTAACACTTTATTTTCACTTGAATCATTATCTAAAAAAAGGGTATAATCCATTTGGGTTCATTGCTTACCAGCAGACATGGTGGATGGAGTGTACTTGACCTCTGTCTAGACTCCTCATTTTCAGAGGTGCATTTGTCACTAGTTAGGAGGGATTCTGGAGCCATATGGTTTGGGTTTAAACCTTGACTCTATCACTTACTGTGTGATCTTGGCCATACCATTAAAACAAACAAACTCTGGGTTACAGTTATCACATTTATAAAATAGAGATCATATATAGCACCTACCTCAATGATTCGATACATATTAACTGTGCTATTGCATGTAAAACTCAGAAAAACTCATGGCACATAACAAATGCTGTGTAAGGATTCACTATTCTTTCATAATCTAACCTGAAAATTCATTTGCTGTAGTCCAGGGTTGTTGAATGGTCAATTCTTAACCACTTCAGGGTGATGGTCAGTTTGTTGAGGAAGTTCTTTTTCTTCTCTACAAGTTTTTCTAATTGAACTGGAGACTCATACACAACTTGCAGCTCTTCTTTAGTAAGTACATAAAACGAATGCCACCCACATCCATCCCTCCAGCACTCTTTTAGTTCTGCTCTTTTCAGCCTTCCACTTAGCAAGCAAAGCATCTTTAAGCTTCCTGTTGTGTTGTGAGCTGCAAGTTGTGGTCAGTAAAAGGATGGGGGAAAGGAGAGTTCGCAGAGGAAATAAAGGAGTGGGTCTGCATATATTGTCTGTGGTGTTTGTGAATGGCCCCCTGCTCTACTCATTGGCACCGTGTCTGCATTCTGAAATCTGGCAGAGAAAGCTAAGAAGTATTTAAGTCCTACTCTACCATGTGGAAATGTGTTTCTAACTCAGTTTAGAGTCTGCAGCATAAAACTACATGACCAATAATACATTTCTCAATCAGTCCATGTTGACAAGGCAGTCTGTGCCAATGTTGCCTGGCCTTGCACAGAGGGTCTTCTCTTACACTGGGTCCATTGTGCTGATTTCAACTTCTTTCTTTTTGTGTATCTTTAGTTCGGGAAGTACGTTGTAGCCATACCTTTGTTGCATTTGTTCACCCAACAACATTTATTTATTACACTTTTCATGATGTCAGTCCTAAAACCTCCCTCATAACAATATGTAATAAAGTATCTTAATGTTCATGCCTTCTACCAGATCCAAACACATGCCATCTGGAAAGAAGGACAGATTTTAAGTACCATTTTCTTTTACTTTAAT
Organism: Cacajao melanocephalus; assembly: GCA_963573385.1. Lineage (NCBI taxonomy): Eukaryota > Metazoa > Chordata > Mammalia > Primates > Pitheciidae > Cacajao > Cacajao melanocephalus. The sequence continues at coordinate 5,809 of CAUYLG010001701.1, read as the reverse complement.
TTTAATTTTATTTTTTTAAATAAGAAACGAGGTTTCACCATGTTGGCCAGACTGGTTTCGAATTCCTAACCTCAAGTGATCCACCCACCTAAGCCTCCCAAAGTATTGGGATTACAGGTGTGAGCCACAGGTGCTCCTGACCTTAAGTGCCATTTTAAGACAGCAGTTTGCAACTTGTGTCATTCCTGTCAACATGGGGTGCCACTCTGTGTCTGGGACCCTTTATGCTCTTCTGTTTTCAAGGTGCCTTAGTGGAGAAGTTTGGGAAACCCTGGTTTCACAGTAGATGGGAAGCCACCAACAGCTTTTCAAGCAGAGACATTATGTGAGAAGGAAGGAGGGATACACCCAGAAGCAGGGAGGCCAGCAGAAAATATCTGCAATAGCTCGAGATGGGAGTTAGGACACCTGAAATAGACTGGCGACATTGAGAAGAGGAAGGGAAGTACTTAAGAATGATTCAGGGGGTAGAATGGCTTGGTGGAAGAAATGAAGGAAAGCAGAGACAAACAATGACTCCCTGACTTTAAGCTTGTGTAGCTGGGAGAATGTCAGTACCGTTCTTTGAGACAGGATTCAAGAGGGAGAGTCTTTGAATTGCAGGATGGGGGCCACATGGGCCAGGTCTCTAACAAAGAGTCTGAGGCCTGATTTGGATCACTTCCTGAGTTCCTTTTATTCATATTAATAAAGGAGATATAGGGAAACATATTGCTTTTATTATGATAATTATCATGAGAATTACTGATCACATGAAAAATTTGTCTCTGAGTAGACTGCTTCCAGCAACATTTATTTGTTTTGAAAGCACAGGGTCCTTGTCATGTTTGCAAAACCTCTCTCTTCTGCTATCATGTTACCGTCCTATCCCTACCCAGGAATGTCATCCTTCAGATATGGTATCCTGTGACTTTTATCAATCTCCGTGACCTTCACGTAAGGCACCAAGAAAGCAATGGAACAAGACAGTGGCAACAGAGAAGTGTTGTTAAGATTAACAGAGGGATTTTGAGAACATCTTAACAAGAGTCAGAATTGCTGAAAATGAGGGCATCAGGGAGTATGGAAGACTCAGAAGAGGAAGACCTTTCATTCCTTAGGGGAAATGTGCCTTTCACTGCCTAAAGCCTCTGGCATTGTCAAGAAGTGAGTAGAAACAGGATTCACTTTGTGAATTCTGGTGAGACCTCACGGTGGAAGAGTACTGGACTGGGAGTCAGCGATGCTGGGTCTGGCCGGTGCTCTGTGCCACCTTCAGGATCCCTAGGTACTCCTCTGTTTTGGGCTTCAGGTTCCTTATCTGTCACATGATTGGGTTCTTGAAATTCTGAAGCACAGAGGGTCTTTGCTTCTTTCTTATGTCCATGGGAACCCAATGCAAACAACAAAGAAATGTACTGACACATGAAGCATTACTGCTGTTTAAATCAGCCCCCTGTAAATTACTTCTCTGCTGTCAGATCACGTAAGAGGAGTTACCTGCCCCAGGCTCAGAGTAAAGGTGTTCTAATGTCCATCCATCAAGAATCTGATCAGCTTCTCATCACCCAGACATTACCTGAGAACAATGAGAATCTCCGTGTGTCCTATCTCTGAGAGGCAGGCCCCTGTCTGCTCCCCAAAACAGAGATGTAGACAATCACTATCACTCCTTGTTGGCATGGTGCTACTTTGATTCTAATCACCACCATCGCCCCTCCCTGACAGTCACGCCTGGGATAAAAGGAATTGAAGATCCTCAGTCCAGCTATGAAAGAAGGGAACCCATTCACACTCGGTCAGCAAAGGGTGGCTCTCAAAAAAATCGTAATAATTTAGGTGAAATTTCCTCATGCAGGGTATCAGCTATATCCTGACAGGAGAGTGGGGACAATTTTCTGGTGACTAAAGGCCCAGTGAAACACGTTCTTCAGCCTGGTAATGAGTGACTTACTACTAAAACCGGAAAAATATATGCCAGGATCCTCACACAGGAGACATTATGATACGACATCTTCAGCAACAACCCTACAATGGATGTGGTGATGAAGGCCATAGAGAGTTTCTGCAAAATATTAATCAAGGTAAGTGGATGGTGTCATCCAAAGGTATAATATAGTTCCATGTAAGAGTTTTATAGCTGATGTCACAAGATGCTCCAGAGAGGAGGAACTCTGTTGGTTTGTCTTGATCCTAGGGTGACCAGGGGTCTGCTTTGCTTTCTGGTACTTGCCAGCACTGGATTCATCATGAAAACAATCAATCCTGAGAGTATTTTTTTTTAAGTTGAGGTAAATGCTCTTTGGCAACAGTACCAATCCTGTGATCTAGTGTATCAGGAGTGCTTTTGGCTGCAAGTAACATGAAACCCATAGTGGTTTTATGATATAAATACCTAAATTGTTTACATAGAACAAAATCCTAAAGACAGCTGCCTCATAGTTAATTCAACGGTTTACATTTGCTAGACTCTTTCTATCTTTCTATTCTGCCCTCTTGAGAATATTGGTTGTTTGTGTTTGTTGCCTCATGGCTGCAAAATGGCTGCTGTGGTGCCAAGCATCTCAACCATATTCAAGAAACCATATTTAAAAGCCTGTTGCCCTGATCCATCCATAGTTAGTATGGATCAGGGCAACAGGCATTCTCCTGGAAAGTCTCTATTAGGAAAGCCCTGACTTTCCTAGAATTCACCATCAGATGTCCCCTTTCATTTCATTGGCCAGAGCTGGGACATGGGCCACCCCTGTCTACAAAGGGAGCTGTGAGAGGACAAAGGAAAAGATTCGGGCTTCTAGATAGTCAAACAATAATATGTGCCACATTCAGGGAAGTGCCTCGAGGCAGAAGAAGCCTTCACTTTGCTTGAAGTAGGTTTCTTTTATATTCTAGGGCCACAAAGCCCTTTATAGGAGGAGCAACAAAGTATAGCTGCCTGGGACAAAAATCTATTCAAGCTTAAAATGCAAGAGCATTAGCTGCTCAGAGCCATCACCAAGGAGAGATAAAATATGTCTGCTCTCTCAAGACTTGGGAGATGCTAGCAGTGTGATTGTTTTTTTGGCTGGGAAAGCTGCTTAGCCGACAGAAAAAGGAATGTACCTGAACATTTATGAGTTGGCTTTTCAAAGACAGCGACCCGTCTTCCTTTCACTGCACCCTCCTCCCCTTCCCTGTAAAGGAACACTTAGCAAAACTAAATAAATTATCAGCCCCAGCCATGCAGAAATGCCTCTCACAGGGTAATGCAGGGGTGTCTGAAGCCATAAAGGGAATTTTCAGGGCTGAAGTCATCCACAGGAAAGAGGTGAGCAGGGGAGAGGCTGGAGGAACATGGAGCTGCCTCTTTCCCTCGCTGCTCTGGTCTATAATGGAGAAGAGCTGGGGCTGCTTTGAGCTGACCCAAAACACAGTCTGGGCAGAGGGTGATCATCCCAGGTGCTCAGGATCCTGCAGTTGTGGAGCTCAAACAAAGCACTATGGTGTAGGCAGTGACCACAGGGTTTGGAGCCAGGAGCCCTGGCTCTCAGGCCCTGCTCTTCCATCCTCTTGCTGGCTGATCTCCAGGTGGTGAGCTGTTTTGAACTTTGCCTTATATAGGAAATAGAAATGATAACATTTATGTCTGCAATGGACTGAATAATGTCCCCCTCTACAAATTCAGACATTGAAGCACTAACCCCTTGAGGGACTATATTCAGAGTGAGGCTTTTCAGGAGGTCATGAGGATTCAATGAAGTCAGAAGGGTGGGGCCCAATTCTGATGGTTCTGGTGGTCTTATTTATAAAGAAGAGAAAGATCTTTTGCTTTCTCTCCATGCACTCAGAGGAAAAGCCATGTGATGACACAATGAGAAGGTGGCCTTCTATAAGACAGGAAGAGAGTCCTCACTAGGAGGGAAATTGGTTGGCAACTTGCTCTTGGACTCCTAACCTGCAGAACTGGGAGAAAATCAGCTTCTGCTGTTGAAGCCATCAGTCTGTGGTGCTCTGTTACGGCTGCTCAGGTAGATCATACAATCTCCTAAGGTGCTCAAAAAATGAAAATAAAAAAACAGACAGAGGAGGTAGATGAGGGTCACTGTGACGTCCTTGCTGTTCACCAAAGTGAGATGCCATGATGCTGTAAAGTCCACCCTTCTCACTTAGTGCATGAGGACCTGAGGCCAAGAGGTGTTAGGGACTGATACGGTTTGGCTGCGTCCCCACCCAAATCTCATCTTGTAACTCCCACTCCGACGTGTCATGGGAGGAACCTGGTGGGAGGTGATTGAATTATGGGGGTGGGTCTTTCCTGGGCTGTTCTTGTGATAGAATGAGTCTCATGAGATCTGATGGTTTTAAAAATGGGAGTGTTTCTGCACAAGCTCTCTCTTGGCCTGCTGCCATCCACATAAGGTGTGACTTGCTCCTTTCCGCCTTCCACCATGATTGTGAGGCCTCCCCAGCCATGTGGAACTGTGAGTCCAATAAACCTCTTTCTTTTGTAAATTGTGCGGTCTCCGATATGTCTTTATCAGCAATGTGGAAACAGACTGCTACAGGGACTACCTAAGGTGGACCAACTCTGCCCTGCAGGTGGGATGCCACTCTGTTCTCCTGGTTTGGAGGGTGGGCTCTTTTCCACAGAGAGGCAACCTGTGGCCACCCCAAGGGAGAAGACAGCCCGCTCCTGCCCCTCACTCATCTTGTGCTGGAACCAAAGCTCAGCTCCTTTCTTTCTTTACAAAAAGCAATGAGGTCCAGACACTTTCTGTGCTAAGCAGCCACCTTCTTCTCCGGAGATATGAGTGTCCAGGAGTTTTAGGGAATAAATAATCTGAACATGACTTTTACTCATCGAATTCATGACTGAAAACCTGCTGAACTGCTAGGACAATCTAGTCTATGTGCTGAAAATGAACATGTTTCTGTGAAGGCGGTGTTTTTAGATGTTACTTCCATTTAGTTAACACAGGCGTATTTATGCTCTAGCATATGCATATTTCATCCTCTTTTGACTGGGAAAAAACTAATCAGAAATATTTTCTTACTTTCCAGTGCCCACTCCCAAAATGAACCCGGCCAGATACTGAGGCCTTGGGTTACTTGGTGGCCTTGGGCAGTTCAGGGGACTGAGGTGTACAGTGCTGAGGACACCTGGAGGACCCCCAGGCCTCTTGCAGAAGCTCTGGTGGCCTCCTCTGGTCTTGAGGTTTGCTCAGCCTTTGGGTAGAACTTCCTCTCTTATGCAAGGTTGGGTACAATTTCCAGTCCCCTTGGGCAAGTCCAGGCTACTAAGCAATGCGAGGTCTCAGCATCTGGCCCAGTTTATTTTGGAAGTGGGCACTGAAGAGTTAGAAAACATTTTTCATTAGTTTTATTCCTGGTCAAAAGGAGATGGAATATGCATATACTAGAGCATAAACATACATTTTATTAACTAAATAGAAGTAATATTTCTTTTTTTTAAAATAAGAGAAATTAAGAAAGAAAGAGGGAAAGAAGAAGAAAGAAATCGGGGGAGAGAGAACAAAATTCTTGCTCTATTGCCCAGGCTGGAATACAATCTAGGAATAGGTATTAAAAATCTCTTTTATGTCAATAATCGTGCTTAACAACAGAGACAGGAAGGAATAAGGGGAAAAAATAACAAACAGCCAACCAGTATTTCATTTAAGTCTATAAAATGCAATGCAAATGCTGGAGAGTGATTTACTTCCAATTATATAGTCACTTTCAGAATAGGTGTAATATGATACTGAGAAAAATGTATGTTCTGGAGATCTGGGGTGAAGAATTCTATAGATATTCACTAAGTTTACTTATTCCAAGTCTAAATTCAAATCAT
>CAUYLG010001700.1:0-58880 GCA_963573385.1 Cacajao melanocephalus | reverse complement strand
AGCACAATTATTGGCATAAAAGAGGTTTTTAATACCCATTTTTAGACTGCATTCTAGCCTGGGCAATAAAACAAGAATCCCATTCTCTCTCCCTCTTTCTCTTCCTCTTTCTTTCTCTCTTACATTCTTTTTTTTTCTTTCTTTCACCCTTTCTTTCTTCTTTTCTCTCTCTTTCTTTCTTTCAAAAAAAATAAAATAAAAATAAAAAGTAGTACTTGAATTACAAAATTAAAAAAATAATCTTATAAGAGTCACAGTAAGAATTCCATGAAAAATGAAGATTTTTAGGATTTTACTAAATAAAATATAATTTCTTTTTTCGTAAAATGGGCTGAGTTCAATATTAAACTTTCTCTAAGCTACGTAATTTTTATCTAGGTCATTCTTACATGTGTTAAGAAGACACTTGGGACTGATTTTCTAAATAACACCCATCCCCCCATGGTTACTATTATGATATACATTATGATTTTCAAGGAGCTTTGTCCCATTATTTTTATTTATTATACTCATAGAAATATTTATCTTTGATATCCAGGATTCAGGAACTTAGCTGCAGCTGCAGGCTCTAGTGATTGACATTTCAGGGCTATTAAATAACACTAGCACTTAAAATATACGGAATTTTACTTCAAAATTAAAAATGCACTAAATTAAAAATTGAAAATTTGCAAATACTTATCTACATATATATAAAAACAAACAATAGCTGTTTGTAGTAGGCTCACACTGGCTTGCACCGGCCGGTAAGAGCTGATTTTGTACATTTTTTCCCACGTGCATGCTTAGTGACATGATATTGGTAGTTTGGAATCAATCTGGGAGAATTTATCTCATGGAAATTGACAAGTGCTGCATATCAGGATTTTTTTCCCTTAGAGAGCAGTTGTTAAATATTTATTGAATATAGTACTGAAAATTGTTAAATTTTTTTTTAAACCTAATCATATAATGGGAAATGTACATATACATTGGAGTTTAAATTCCAAGCAGTAATATTGTCATATTTTGTAATAATTGTCTACTTGTTATGAACAACATATTATCCATTTGTAAGTTGAGGTTTTATGTGACTTACTTAAATTATTTAAAGAAAAGTGTTTAATAATTCTTTGGATTATTCATTAAATCATATCCATAATGCTTATAAATTAGATTCAGTGCTATCAGAGAAAATAAGTTAGAAATAAGTGAGATAACCCAGATAAAGATTGAGTAGAAAATAAAGGACAAATCTAAGCCATCAGTTCTGTTAATACTCAGGATAGAAACTATATTTTCCAGGGGAGAGAATAAATATTTGAAGAGAAAAAATCCCATATATTTAGTTAAAAGAATTATCATCATATATTTTAAAGAAATCTAACATCTCAGCTACATGTAGTAGATAATCAAAGCTGTGTTCACCAAAGCAAATCCAAAGTGCCTATTCAGGTTTTGAAGACTTATGGAATACGCCACCCAGACATACTTTTGCATTTCTCCATCTCAAAGAAAAGGATTCCTAGAAGAAAGAGGCTAAGTGGAAAAGCCAACAGAATAGTGAAAATACACTCAACAAAAAGAAGGAGTGATTCTAAATGCAGCAAGGTGTGTCTAGCACCCAAATTTGTCTTTGAGTCCATGGTTGGATCCCAGGACATCAGCAAAGTCTGAAAAAGTAGTTGTTTGAATTCTAAAATGGTAGAGAGGAAGGCACTATAGCTTTAATAATCTAAGTTAAGAGTAGCATTAAAAGAAAAGTGTTTCCCCTGCTTCAACATAATAGCTAAACAAATCTGAAACCAGGAGGATGTGTTCATGAAAATTACAGAAAGCCTCCAGTGAAGAGGTGGGAAGTAAATGTACTTTCTTATGAGCATATTTCAAACCTCTGCTGAATCCCAGAAATCACATACATGATTTAACAGGAAAGTTAGTGTCCTGCAGTAATAAGTGAAAAAGGTCCAATGAAACAAGGGTTATAATGTTGCAGCAACACATATTACCAGCTCAATGAAAATTATCTAAAAATATTTATTGTCATTTTCAACCATTTCTCAATTTTATTAAGATCATAGCTATATAAACAGTAACTTTTATTTTATTTGACTAAATCACAGAGTCAAAGAATTAGTCAAGTAAATAACAAAGCTAAAAAAAAGGAACAAAATATCGAATTTACTGAATGTTTTACCATTAACCACTAGGAAAGCAAATGCCGTGGATTATAGCAAATTAGGCAAAGCCCAACTGTTTCTTTTTTAATCAGATTTAGGCAAGGAGACACAGGCCATAGAGAATTACAAGCATTGTATTTATGGCTGAAGCTTCAAATCAACCAATAAATGTGCGTGTGTGTGTGTGTGTGTGAGTGTGTGTGTGTGTGCTCACCAGAATATTGGTTTTATAATTCTTTATATGATCAACTTTACATGTTTGAGTAAATATCACCAACTCTAATAGCTTTTAAAAATATTTATCACCTATAAATATATAAAACATAAGTGCATAAGTTTGTTACATAAATACATAAAATACAAACATATTAAATTTTGAGTAACCTATTAGGAGACTACTATTTGGTGCTATTATGGATAAGGTATTTTATCTTACATTTCGGAGTGTATTTTCTTTGAAGAAGGAAAAAGTCAAAGATAAAAAAACTCATATTTCTGTCTCTCTTGTTGTCCCTTGAGACAGAGGCAAAAGGAAGCAATAGAAACAGGACATTTATATTTTACAAAGGACAAATTTAAAAGTTTTATTTTGTTATCTGGAAAATTGAAAACACACCAGGGTATAAGTGAAAACAAAGAATATCAAGAGCAATCATATTATGGAGGATTTCGTGATATGTCATCCTTTGAATCTTTTCCCCTTATTTTTGTTTTATGTGCTCGCATATGTGTGTGTGTGTGTGCATGAGTGTGTGTTGTTTATTTTCTTTTTCATCATGGGGCATATCAGGTAGAATTAGGTCTCTACAACATACGGTGTACAAACACAAAGATACACATATAATGTATTTTCTTCCAGCTTGTCACATGCTGAATAAGGGCTGTTCCTTGGAGACATTCTTTACCTAGTTTTCTCAGTCTAGTGTCAGAAAAGATAATTCTTAAACACACTGCTGAATTTGAAATCTGTGGCTCTGCTGAGTCTTGCTTTGTTCTTCTAACTGCTAAGGACCTACACAGTACTTCTGAAGGGATATACGGTTTGAAGCATTCCATGGTCTCACATTCATTAAGTTATTACCTTCATGGTTAAAACATTCTGCAAATTTTATTTCTTTTGCCTCTTTTTTAGTTCTACAATATAGAATCACCTTTGATAGGGAGTGAGCCATATTTTATTTATACTGAAACTAAAATAAGAAAGAAAGTTTTAAAAATATTTAAAGCATTTTATTTTTGCTAATAACATAAGAATACATTAAATTATTTTAGGAAAATATTGTTGTACACACTATAGTTAAAATTTAAATATCCAATAATCAGCCAAGTCATTTGTTCATTACAACAAGCAACAAATTTGAATGACTTAAACACCTGACTATACGTTTAAACCTTTATGAGATTTTAAAATTAGTGCTGTCCAAGGAAAATAACTGGCACATTGCAAATAATGTTGGTTATTTACCTACAGCATCTCTAATAAACTCCACAGATTTATCAAGTATGTACAGACCTTTTTCCTAAAAGAGGGAGACTTGACCAGACTCTACTATTAGATTCTCAAGTTTTTCAAGATCATGTGGATTCAAGATTGTGAGATTCAGTATTAGCATTTTCTAGATTTGTTCCTTCTTTCTTTCTCTACTTGTTTTTGTATACAGTTATGACTCCTAATTGAACAAAAATAGAGAAATGTGACACATAGCCTGACATGTTTGACATCTGAACACACAGAGGCATTATTCCAATTAGTAGATCATAATTCAGCATAGAGTATGGGAGGCAATGAGCACATTTTCCTGTATTATTTGTTTCTTAAGAGGAGTCAAGTATAATAAGAAATAATTTAATTTTCATCCTATACTTTTCCTAGAAAGTCCATTAGAGTCCTAAAACAGTTGATATTATTTTTCCCGATTCTAAAAGTATACATTTGCCTTTTTAAAAATTTGCCAAGTATAAAAAATTATTAAGGGATTTGTGTTCCATGTATAAACAATTCAACAGATTAAATGTTTTTATGTTTCAAGGCTTTATTCTCTTGATTTCTATAGTCACTTTATATGTTTAGTACCTTCCTGAATAAGGCACATTTTGATCCAGTAGAAGTATATCTCATTCTTATTCCTCTTAATTGTTTTTTAGGTTAACCTTAGTCTTTAATTTTTATTTTCACTGAATTCATTAAAGCATTATCTTAAGGGAAAGCCACTCCTGCTTTAAATTGAACTAAAGGGATTTGTTTGCCCTGAGGGCTGAAACACAGGGAGAATTCAGTTACCATCTCATACCACACTCTTCAGAAGTTAACTATTTTTTTTCTTAGGCTTTCTGTTGTTATAAAGATAAGGTTCCAAAAGAATTGCAAGGTATATAGGTCTTTCATAATCTAGTCTAATATTGATGTTTGCAGAACTCATGTTCCACAGTTTCCAATCAAGTATATTTCAATCCAGTCTTATTATACTAAGAGAAAAATGATATTTTTTTCAATATTGTACTGTACACCATTATTTTTGTATTTTTATTCAGTTAATTCAAGAGAGATGCTGTCTGATCATGTCTATTATGATACCCCAGGCCACAGCAGAGTTGCCTGATACAAAGGGAAAGTTTACATGTCATAGAAAATTCAATTCGTAAATAACTGAAATAACTGAATGAAAGTAACATAATGCTTCTGAAGTGTTTCCTGTCTCCCAAAATGAGATCGATTTCAGATGCTATTCCTCAATGTTACTTCTTTCACATTTCTATTACATAATTTATGTTTCATTATAATTACTGATATTCCTTTTCTGTCTCTAATAATATTTTGAGTACTTTGCAAAGCTCAAGGACTACAACAGATGAAAAAGTCAGAGCTAGTGACATACGTTAACAGTAGGGGTAGAGAATATTAGATGCAATCTAGAGATACTTAGTTAATAGAACTGGCATGACTAAGTGAGCAATATGATTTATAGAAAATAATCTAGAAGAATATCTTTGCTTTTTACCTTTAGTGACTATCAATGATAGCAGAAATTTAGGAATATAACCATGTTTGTAGTGATAATCATATTAATTCAATTTGTAGAAATAACGGGTTTGAAGTGCCTATTAGGTATTGGATATTTGAGTTTGAAATTTGGTATAGAAATATAGACTGGAATTTAATATTAATCTAATGTACAGTTGATAGCTGAAGCCATAATTAAAAAGGTCACTTAGGGGGCAAGTAGTATGGGATTAAGGCTGAAAGTGAACCCTGAAGATTATCATTTAAAAGATAGGAAAAAGATGACCCAAGGAAGGAAGTTTTATTAAAGAAAGCATTATTATGCACATACATTTTTTTAAAACTGAAACTCCCTTATAGGAGTGCAAGTGCTGGGCTGGGAGCTCCTTTGTTCCTTTCAGAGATGCTGGACAGGTATGTTTAAGTCTGCTGCAGTGGCACTCGTAACTGCTGCTTTTCCCAGGTGCTTTCTCCTGGGAAGGTGGGGCTTTATTTATAAGTTCCTGATGTGCTGCTGCCTTTTTTCAGAGATGCCCTGTCCAGCAAGGAGGTAGCGTCGTCACAGTCTGCCAGCAGAGGCATTGCTGAGCTGCCGTGAGCTCTGCCTAGCTGCTGTGTGAACTTCCTAGCAGTTTTATTCACAGAGGTATAGTTAGAACTGCCTCGGTAATGGCAGTCTGCCTCAGTAATGGTGGACTGCCTCAGTAATGGCAGACTGCCTTGTAATGGTGGACTGCTTCAGGAGTTGGGGACTGCCTCAGGAGTTGGGGACTGCCTCAGGAGTTGTAGACTGCCTCGGTAATGGCAGATGCCCCTTCCCCCACAGAGCTGGATCATCCTGGGTCCAGCAGCACTTGCTGTGAAACTCTCAATCCAGAGCTTTTCAGATTGCTGATCTTTGTAGGAGTGGCAACCACCAGGCCAGATTACCTGGCTCCATTTCAGCCCCCTTTTTAACAGTTGTATTGGTGGCTCTGTCTCCCAGGCGTTCCAGGTACCAGTTGAAATGGCTGCCCAGATTTGTATGAGTTTTTTTGCGGCGACCCACTGCGCGGCCTGAAACAGCCATGCTGGAAACTCATGGCGTTTTTCAGTCTGGGGAATCTACTGGTCTGCGGGCAGTAAAAACTCATTTGGAAATGTGGTGATCACTCACGCTCTGCATTGTTCTCACTGGGAACTGCACTCCAGAGCTGATCCCATTAGGCCATTTTGGATCTGCCCTCCTTAAATTTCATAATAATTTTTTCATTGACCCAGTGATTATTCAGGAACATTATTGTTTTGTTTTGTTTTCTTTTTATTTAAATTTTTGTGTTTGCTCTTAGTGTTGATTCCTCTTAGTGTTGATTTCTATTTCTATTCAACTGTGGTCTCAGAAGATACTTGGCATGGTTTCAATTTCAAAAAATATGCTGAGGCTTGGTTTGTGTCCTAAAATATGATGTATCCTTGAAAATATTCCATGTGCTGATGAGAAGAATGTATATTCTGCAGTAGTTGGATGAAATGTTCTGTGAATGACTGTTAGATCAAAGTCCAGTTGAAACTGAATTATTTTTGATTTTCTGCCTAGATATTCTGTCTAATGCTGAGAATTAAAGTCTTCCATTATAATTGTTTATTTGAAGTCTCCCACTATAATTTTATAGGAATCTGCCTCTCTCTTTAAATATAGTAATATTTGCTTTATGAATCTGGGTATTTTAGTGTTGGGTGCATATTTAGAATTGTTATACTCTTTGCTAAATTGATCGCTTTATCATTATACAGTAACTGTCACTGTCTTTGTTTTTTTTTCTTTTTTACTGTTTAACTCAAAAAGTTTTAAATCTGAATAGATATAGCTATTCTTACATTACTTTTGTTTTCTATTTGAATGGAATAAAAATTTGAATGAAAAAAATTTTAAATCTGAATAGATATAGATATAGATATTCCTACATTACTTTTGTTTTCCACTTGAATGGAATAACTTTCATTCCTTTACTTTGAGTCAGTATGTGTCTTTTCTGGCAAAGTGTGCTTCTTGTTGACAGCATATGGTTGGACTGAGTTTCTTTATTCTGTCATTCTATATTTATATCTAGAGAATTTAATCCATTTACATTCAAAGTTATCATTAATATGTGAGGCTTTGTTACTGTCATATTGTTAATTGTTTCTGGTTTTGTAAATATTTTGTTTCTTTTTTTATTATTGTTAGTCATTGTGGCTTGGTGTTTCACTATAGTGGCACTATTTAAATCCTATGTCTTGCTCATTTGTGTATTTGGTTTACCAGTGAGTTTAATACTTTTGTGTGTGTTTTCATGATGATGAGTGTCACTCTTTTTTTCCAGGTTTAGAACTCTTGAGATTTTCTCACAGGGCTGTGTAGTGGTGATGAATTCTCTTTGTGTTTGCTTATCTTGGAAAAACTTTATTTCTATTTTATTTATGAAAGATAATTTTGCTGGATACATTATCCTTGGGTAGCAGTTTTTTTCTTCCATGACCATGAATATGACAACCAATTCTCTCCTAGTTTTTAAAGTTTTTGTTGAGAAATCCAGTGTTAGTCTGATGGGGGTTGTTTTAGAGGGGACTAGATGTTTTTCTATGCTGTTTTTATATCCTCTCTTTTGTTTTAACTTCAGACACTTTGACTTTAATGTACTGCTAGAAAAGGTCTTTCTGCATTATATCTGTTTGATGATCTTTGGACCTCCTGTATTTAGATATCTATATCTTTTGATAAACTTGGGAATTTTTCATCGAATATTTTACTACATACATTTTCTTACCAAGGGCATTGATAATTCACATATTCAGTCACTTTATATTGTCCAAAATGTTACAAAGGCTTTGCCCATTTTAAAAATTGTTTTTTATTTTTTACTGAATTATTTCAAAAGACCCGTCTTCAAGTTCTCAGATATTTTCTTCTACTTGATCTAGTCAATTGTCAAATCTTTTAAATGTATTTTGTATTTCCTCCAATTAATCAGTTTCAGAATTTCTGTTTGGTTCTAAAAAAAAAAAGAAAAAAAACCTCTTTGGTAAACTTCTTATTCTTACATTTAGTTGTTTTGTTATTTATCTGTATTGTTTTTCAGACTTCCTTTATCTCATGGACTTTCTTTAAAATCAGTATTTTAAATTCTTTTTCAGGAATTTTGTGAATTTTTTCTATTAGGATCTGTTACTGGAGAATTATTGCTGGAAGTGTCATATTTCCACACTTTTTCATGTTTCTTGTGTCCTTATGTTGACATCTGCACAAATAGTGGCAATGGTGATGGACTGGGCTGTGAGATCCTCAAGCCTGTGGATGGCATGCTGGAGTATCAGGGAGATGGGACCAGGCTGGTGGATTTTTCCTCAGGCCCCCTGGCAATGTGTTCAGACACTGGTTGTGATAGACAAGGTGGTACCCCACCCACCAGCAGAATGCTCAGATGTGGGCAGCTGTAGCTGCACTGTGAGCTTGCCATCAGGGAGAAAAGGGTCACCTCCGTGGACCAAAGGAAGGCAGGTGGCTGTGGAACATGTGATATCCTTATATCTTGATCCCACAGTAGCCTGCAGTGAGATTTGTTATTGAGGTACGAGAAAGTGCCTGGTCTCTCCCTCCCTTCTTGGCTCAGCAGCAGCAGCAGCAGCAGTAGTGACACTGGCCTCAGGACAGGGCAGAGTTCTTTGGGGTACGGGGTCTCAGAATGGTGTCATGCTGTAGCTTCTCAGGGCTTAGAAGCCTATGAGACTCAGCATGAGTTCTGTCTCCAGAGAAATACCTCTGTGCAATCTCTAGGCAGCTCTCAATTTTAGTCTTAAAGCCTGCATGGGTTGAGAGGCTCTCCTGTAGCTAAGACTGTAAATGTCCATAGTGGAAATGTACAGCCTTGTGTATCTCTCACCTACACTTTTCCAACAGCTGAGAGCTTCTTATAGCTCCCAGGCATTCCCAGCTGAGAAGGCTGCCACACTTCCTTCTTCTTTGCTTTCAGTGCTTCTCGTCACTCCTGTTTTTCTTTCTTAGATGATCTATTCAAATTGTGAATATCTAATTGCTATTTTGGTTCCTCTCTGTGGAGGAAGCACATACTAGCTGCATATAGCTAGCCATCTTGAATCTGCATTCCGCTTTATGGGCCAGAAGTAGCTGCCCATACTCCAGAATGGTTCACTGCTGGTTCTTATTCACTCCCAGCTTCACCTACCTGGGCTCTCTCCAACCTGAATTTTTGATTTACTTCTTAAATTGGCCATATTTCTTTGCATTCTCTCTTCCACCATCCCCCACATTCTCACTTTCATATTCTTGAAATAATTGTGGGTACTTTTGTTCTGTTAAGCTTTGGTAGGAGAGGCATAGCCTTTGTCTTTTTCTCTAGAGTTATTTTGTCCAGATGAAAAGAATTACTATGTACCACCTTAACTACTCAGGGAATTTTAGTAATGAGTGAAAGGGTAAACATTGTTTCACTCTATGCCTTTAAACAGAATTTAAAAAAAAACTAATTGTTTGATTTATTATTTGACATTCAGATATAGTTCCATTTCTAAACCTTCAAGCTTCTGAATTTTCTACATTTTTTTTTCTACTTGGAAATATACAGTTATTGAAATCACCTATTTCTTTTAAGATCTTGGCAAATCCACCCAATGACATCTAGCACACACCACTAAGAGTCTATATTCCAACCTCTTATTCTAGATCAACATTATTTGCCTTCCAAATTATGATGTGAAACTATATTAATAATGCTTTAATCACTGGATTCACTGGATCACTTTTTTTCTAGATTTAATATCAGTTTCCTTTTGACCCTAAGCAAGGTCCCAAGCAAATGACTCATATTTTAAATTTGCAATACCCTATATATGTGTACCAATATCTATGTCAATCATAACATACCTAATTATGCTATGGTTAAAAAAAATAGAACAGCAATGACTCAAATTATGGATATCAAATCCTTTGTGTAAATCAAGCGGTTTTCTGCATTTTGCTCTAAAAAAATATTGAAGAAGGAACACAATAAGTTATCAGCTGATACATCACCTAGAATGATGTTTAATGACAGGTCACTACATATTTCATGGAATAATTTCAAAAGTAGTTCATAGAAGTGCTAATTTATAGATTCAAATGATCCTTCTTGATACAAACATGACTTCAGAGAGAAAAACAGTCAATCTACATTCACAGTGCAATTGTCACTGAGGTGTTGCACATAGCTAGTGTAATTGATAAGGCTGTGCAACTACCTGACCTCAGTGTAAATTTTTACTAATTGTAGATGCCTTAAAACATTATCAAAAAGTAAAATAATTTTTGTTTGCAAGAATATTCACAAATTGAATATTGAAGAAATTGGAAACTTGATTCATTGAGAAGCAGGAATTACGTTACAGCCTTTATGTTGTCCAAAATTGTAAAATGGGTTAATAACACTAGAATTTAACACTGACAGAAACTTTTTACCTACATTTTCTGTCTCATTTCTATTTCATTGCATTTATGCACTGAGTTTGAAGAAAGATTAATGATACCTGAAGATCAATATTGTCTTTACATGTGGTATTGTAAATCTAGCTCCTTGAATGAGCTACCCTAGAAGGGAAATAAGGTATCTTGGTAAAAGTCACCTGAAATTAATGTCATGTATGATTATATTAATTACTATTTGTTTGTGATATATGCTAGGTAATTACAAATATTCAAATGTCATTTATGAGACACTTTTACAAATGACCTAATAAAGCCTCTTTACCTTTTTATAATTGTTTAAATTTTCATTGCTGCTTCTCATAAGTAATTTTCTTTACACTCATAACACACTCAAAAGATGTAAGGACAATTAGTTATATTACCCATCAGAGTGGTACCAAAGCTGAAGCACAATGAGTTCCATAAGTTAATCCAGGGCCATACAGTTGCCAGAATGAAAATATCATCATTTTATCATTTTGTTCTTCATGACACATTAAGCTTTTCTTTAAATATATGACCCATAAGCTTAAATTCAGTTGTAAAAATGAAATATATGCTAAACATGTACACATTTATGTCACATAAAAGTCATAATAATGTTTAAATTTATTTCCCTTTATTTTAAATTGGGATTTCCTTGAAGGCAAAATTTTTCAGGGAAACTCTTCCACAATCAAAATAATCAAGATGAGTCTAAAATATTATTAAATGATTAATATATGCTTCTTTAATGTTAAAGTTTTTCAATTTAGTAGCCTTCGTAATAACTCACAATGATCCTGATCTCCTAATATTCATGCTGTTTTCTCTCACATTTGATAGGGATGACTTGTATAACTAATATATCATTGAAGATGATGCAGTGTGACTTTCAAGTTTAGTCTAGAAAACTTTTCAGATTTTGTGTGATTCTTGGATCATTTGCTCTGAAATAAGCCAACTGTCATATCACGAGGACACTCAAGTACCACTATGGAAAGAACCATGTGACAGAACTGAAGCCTTCTGTCTGTAGTCAGAAGGGAGGCCTCTCTTCAAAAGACATTGAGTGGACCATGTTGGAAGAAAATCCTCTTGCACAAATCATGCCTTCAAATAACTTCAGCCCTAAACCACATCTTGAGTGCAACCTCATGAGAGACCCTGAGTCTGATTCAACAAGCTAAGCTGCTCCCAAATATCTGACCCACAGAAACTATGAGATAATAAATGATAGTTATTTTGAGATTCTATGTTTCAGGGTAATTTTTATGTAGACACAAATACAGTTACTCTAATATTCCTCAACACACCCAAATTACACTATGTAGTCACTACTCCACCTACTATCATAAAAGAAGGATGTTATTTAAGGTTTAAAAAGGGGCACCAGTAGAGATGGCTATAGAAGGGAGTTGAATGAAAAGTCTCAGAGGAGCTGGTCTTGAGAACAAAGGAAGAAGAAATATAGAATAAGGAAAGCAAAATTTTTAGCGAAGCCAACAGACCATATGTAACCATCAAAGTATAAAAATGTATTGTTCTTATAGGAAATTTGAGGAAGTTCATTGCAGTTAGCAAAGCTTGTGTCGCTTGTGTGGGTGAAGTGGTGAATGAGCCTGAAGAGGAAAGCAGGTAAATAATAACGAAGGGCCATAGTTGTGTGAAAGGCAAACCTGAGGAGTTAACATTTTTATCTGAAGGATCTGAGCTATGACTGAGGCTTCTATGTAGAAGTATGAATAAAATTTTTAAATTAAAACCAATTAGAAGATGGTTGCAATAATCCCAGCAATAAGCAATAAAGGAAACTAAGAATTTGTATTATAGACGCAGAAGCTGATGATAATCTTAACAGGCAGGAAGTAATAACAGTGAAAAGTAAAGCTAATATTTATTTCACACTTGCTGTATGCCAGACATTCTTATTAAATGCCTTACAGGTATTATCTCATTTAATAGTTATGAAAAACTATGAGACAGGCACTACTATTATCTTTATTACACACATTAACAAAGTGTGGCACAGATAGAGATGGTAACATTTCAAGTAAATGGCAGAGCTTAGATTCAATCTATCATTGTATTATTCCAAATTTAAATACTTTTATTGTAAAACATTCACATTAAATAAAAATGCATTAGATTTTTATATTTAAGAGGTAATTGATGGCCTTACCATCAATAATGTATTCGTTAAATATTGCTGCATGAAAACATTCACTTCACACCAACAATATTGAAAACAATAAACATTTATTATCTCAGAGTTCCTGGAGGTCAGAAATGAGATTATAGCTTAGCTTGGTGCCTCTAGTTCAAGGTCTCTCATGAGGTTGCAGTCAAGCTGTTGTTTCAGGCTGAAATCTCATCTAAATACTCAACTAAAGGGTAGAAAAATCCACATCCAAGCTCACTGATGTGAGCCTCTACATAGGGCTTTCTGACCACATGGCACTGGACCTCTTTCTATGTGAATGATCCAAGACAATAGGAATAAGCATCCAAGTTGAGGTAGGAATTATCAAGGAACAACTTAGAGGCTGCTGATGAAAAATGATATCATTTTCTCATAATGATAATGGTATGTATGTGTATGTGTGTGTGCATATATATATATATATATAAAATTACATACACAATACTTCCTGCTTTTGATTTTTGTTGGTTTAAAATCTTTTCTGTCAGAAACTAGGATTGTAACCCCTACTTTTTTCTGCTTTGCATTAGCATGATAGATTTTCCTATATCTATCTCTTTATTTTGAGCCTATGTGTGCCTTTGCACAACATGCATCTCTTGAACACAGTAAAATCAATTGGTCTTGACTATCCATCTTGCCATTCTGTGTGTTTTAATTGGAACATTTAGCCCATTTACATTTAAGTTTACGTGAATTTGATCCTGTCATCATGATGCTAGCTGCTCGTTTTGCAGACTTGTTGATGTAGCTGCTTCATAATGTCATTTGGTCTTTGTGCTTCAGTGTGTTTTTGCAGTGGCTGGTAATGGTTTTTCCTTTCCATATTTAGTTATTCCTTCAGGAGCTCTCGTAAAACAAATCTGGCAGTGATAAGTTCCCTCAGCATTGGCTTTTCTGAAATGGATTTTATTTCTACGTTGCTTATGAAGCTTAGTTTGGCCAGATATGCAATTCTGGGTTGGAAATTATTTTCTTTAAGAATGTTGAGTATTTGCCTCCAATCTCTTCTGGCTTTTAGGGTGTCTGCTGAGTGGTGTACTGTTATTGTAATGGGCTTCCCTGTGTAGATGACCTGGCTTTCCTCTCTGGCTGCCTTTAACATTATTTCCTTCATTTCAACCTCGGAGACTCAATCTGATTATTATATGTTTTGGATTTGATCTTCTCATAGAGTCTTTCTGGAGTTCTCTGAAATTCCTGAATTTGAATGTTGACCTCTCTTGCTAGTTTGGGGACGTTCTCCTGGATGATATCCTGAAGTATGTTTTCTAACTTAGTTCCATTCTCCCCTTCTGTTTCAGGTACCCCAATCAGTCATAGGTCTGGCCTTTTTACATAATCTGATATATGTTATATGTAAAATATAAGGGGAGAGTGTTCTTCTTAGGAAAAATTGGATGAGGCATTGTGACTAATGAATAATAAGGCAAATATGACAAAATCTTGGATTATATGATGGAGTATTGCAAATATGGAAGTTCTTTTTACTATCACATAAATGTTTTGATGAGGCTGAAGTTATTTCAAAGCACGCCCCCCACAAATACACAAATAACACCAAGATATTTTTGTATAAAGAGTCTTTCTAAACTTTGAAGAAGAGGATCCACTTCCCACAATCAAAACTGAAGGTTAGCAGATCCTTATGTTCATCACCCACACTCCTTTTATATGTTGTATCTGTTACAACATCCTGGATGCATATGTTACATAGAATATGCAGTGTTGCTTTAAATGTGTATATTTTAATTTTTATTTTGCTATACATCCACTTTGGTATCCTGTCTTTTTAAAACTTAATGCCTACTTTGAGCTCTATCTTATGATACATTCCACTAGAAGAACTTATAATATTTTAAGATTTTTTTCTTCTAGTGAGGAGCATCTAGGTTGCTTCTAATTTCTAAATGACACAGAAAAACCTATAATAAACTGCCTTTGGTACATCCACTTAGTGATCTGTGTGAGAATTTCTTCTGGACATAACCAGGTTTGGGTCCCTGAATTATAAGCTGTCTGTATACATTATGTCTCTAAAAACTTCCAAATTTATTTCCAAAATAGCTGTAACAAAGAGCCCTTGTTGGTTTTTAATGTTGCTAATATCTTCTTCGTCAGTACTGTCTATGATGTACTACATTAAACTTATACCCTTAATTTTGCTATATTCATACAAATTAAGCTATTAATAAATGTGGGTTTTAAGTAATTTTACTTCATTCCAAAGTTACAAAAAATTATTCTATATTTTCTCTATTATAAAATATTACTATTCACATTCAAATAATCTTAGATTATTCAGAATGCCCTTTTGTGTATAATGTAATTTAGAGATTCAACTTTTTTTTTTTAAATATAGCAAGCTAGCTTTTTTGTTTTTATTGCTATACCCTGGAAATCAATATTTAAAAAAAAAAATTGCCATGCGATTTGTCAAAAAAAGCCAAAAATTGATATTGTTAGCAAGCACAACTAATTAAAAGACTAAGAAAAATAAGAATTTATGGAAACTAATTCAAAATAAACTATTTATGGCTCAGATCCTATAGACAATGGTATAAGGCATGAAAATGAAATAATAAGTAGAAATATTAAAAAGTGTTTTTACTCAAAGTTAATATGGTTGCATACATAGAATATCCAATAACAATAACAAATTTCTTGAAACAAATAAAAACATTCAGTGAAATGACTGGATGTAAAATAAATATACAAAAAACCTAACTTTTTTATCTATCTTAACAAAAAGCAGCCATGGAATCAGAATATCCTTGTCTAAATTGAGAAGAAATTTTACATGTGCATATGTTAATTACCTAGAGTTGGTCATTCTATGATATGTATATATTTCAAAACAACACATACAATTTTATGTCAATTAAAGTACCCATAGTAATGATATAAGACCTTTTTGAAGAATATTATTCTTTTTTAAAGCATTATGTTGGAATGCATTGTTGTTTTAATACTACCTTCATTGCATGGTACAATCTCAGCTCACTGTAACCTCTGCCTCCTGTGTTCAAGTGCATCTCCTGCCTCAGCCTCCCAAGTAGCTGGGATTACATGTGTGCACCACTACACCCAGCAAATTTTTGTATTTTTAGTAGAGTTTGGGTTTCGCCATGCTGGCCAGGCTGGTCTCCCAAAGTGCTGGGATTATAGGCATGAGCCACCATGCCCGACCTATTCTAAGCATTTTAATCTTCCATACTTCATTTCACTGTAGTTTGAGTACTGCAGCAGTATCATAAATTTAACAATTGAACCAATGCCTATATGTTGGGTTTTGTTGATCTCTAACCCATTTACCAATTTTGAGACAAAAGGGTCTATTGTAAGTTTGTGGTGAGGTGTAACAGTAGGCCCATTCTGCTCCTCCCTTTTTTCTCCCTGTCTCATTTTACCACATTGGCTAGCGCATTCAGAGAGCTGCTATAGACAATGATTGGAGGTTCACTTTGTAAATGTTTTAACATTCCTTTTACTCATCTGAGGCAGGCAGGCCAAAACAGGCTGCCTGTCTCAGATGAGTAAAAGGAATGTTTTTTAATACATGGCAGTTTTTAAAAATCTGTCTGCTATTTTCTCCTTTTAATGGAGTAACTTTTGTAAAAGTAATATTAAATACTCTTTTACTTAATTTCTGCAGCAGATTACTTTTGGAAATTGCAAGAATAACTACTGTCACAGGTTATTTGTTCAAATGTCATCAGATCTTGTTTATAGAGTAATAAGTTAAAAAAAGATTTTGGATATAGCTATCAATACACAGTTATAATGTATAAAATGTATTTGAAATATGTCCAAATTAATGTCATTTATTATTTCAATGTTTGCAGCATATTTTAACTAGAACTTTAAAAAACCATGTGCAAAGTGCTGACCTGGAAAGAGGCCTCTTAAAAATCATTTACTATGGATTTCTTACAGAACGAAACACTCCTCTCTTCTGTACTTGCCATCAATTTCTTGTCAGATCCAATTCAAAAATTTGATCCTGATCCTTTAAGACTTGATTGAGGTAGATAGGAAGTTCTGCCCTCTAATGTACTGTGCTTTTTACAAAGTGGGACCTTTAAAAGCGTATACACAAAGTAGTAGACATTTGCTACATGATGAAACTAAATGAATAATTATTCTATTCCTATTAAAATAAAATTTTATAACTTTGCAGAAGCTTGCATATCATGACTTCCTTTACTAATACGCAAGTGTTCTGTTTTGCCTTAAGAAATTGCATAAACTTTTCTTACATCTTCATTACTTCTATAAAGTCTTTCTAGCAGAGCACCTTTCAGACTGCAAAGTGCCGTCAACATACACTGTTCAACTTTATAAATTGTAAATTGTTATTTCCTAAAATCACCATAAATCTTCAGGAAGATTTCAAATCTTTTAGACAAAAGCACAGACTGCACTCCTTTGAAATCCAGCAGACACTTCATATTTTCTTATTGTGTAGACAATATGTGAAAAGTGGCAATCACAAACTTCATTCACAGGCCTAAATCATGTGCCCTGGATTACATAAAAGTGAGAGTTCATACATTAGTTATGTTGACCAGCACCAGCTATATAATTGGTGAGGCCAAATGAGAAATGAAAACTTAAAGGCCTTTGTTTAAAAATTGTTAAAGATTTTAAGATAGTAACAGTAAAGCATTAAATCAAGCATTGTGTCCTTCTGACTGTGGTTCTCTAAGTGACTACACAGTTTGCCTGCCCATGAAGTGATCCTAACTTTGACAGTTTGTATGCAACTGGTTAAGAGAAATACAGAATGTGAAAACTACTATTTGTCTGGCACAGTGTTGGGTTCTCATATCTTGGATCTTTTTTCTATAAAACAGAAACCATTGAGAATTACTGTTGTCTTATTCTAGGGAAGAAGACACATAGACACATAGGCAAAGATTTTGCAATTTCACCCATGTCTTCTGGAATATAAAATGGTTCTACCCTTAATTTTTATTCAGAGATAAATTCTAAATTAGTGATTGCAATTATAAGAGGTTAGGACTTGAAAGGGGTTTAATCTAATCATGAACGTTGAAAGATCTACCAAGTGCAGCTAAAAGGAAGATTTTTCTAGTCAGTCTCTCTACTCTCAGTACCAGGCTTGTGTTTAGGGAATTCTTATGTGATTCTTTTTCATGACTTTGAATATTTCCACAAGGTAGAACATTTTTCTTTTGCTTTCAACCTCTTTTGCAGTATCTTTAAGTAGCATAGGGTTACAGATAAAATATGTAAATAATTTTAGTTTTTCTTTTAACTCTGATTACAAGGCTTGGATGAGGGTCCAGTTTTCATTTCCTCCACATCTAATAAAACTTCTGGCTGATAGTGACAAAATAAAAGTGATCTAAACAAGAAAGATGCTACCACAATGTGGATAAAACCTTGATTTATGCAAGTAGTTGTCCAAATGGAGTCATGAGAGCTGTGCTAGAAAACCTGTGTCCACCCTTACATTGCTGCTCAGTGTCGTATACGTAATTAAGTCACATACGCATCCACCACTCACATTTTTCCATAATATGTTAGGGAAAAAATCATTTTTGTTTATGATACACTTTGCTGGCAATTTCAGGGTTAGGAATTTATAATCATTTTTTAAAATTGAATAGCAAATACTAAAACATTGTAAAATTTTAGTTCTTAAGGTAATATTTAAATGAACATGTTTATGCATATATATTCTTCCTTGAGGATTATTTCTTTGAGCAAAATCTCAAAGGAGTAATTACTGACTCAAAGGTTATAGGCTTTACTAAAATAAACTTTAAATTTTTTTCTTAATTATAAAGAAAAATAGTTATTTTAGACAATTCGAAAATATAGATGATATAAATAGAAAGATCAATCCCAAAGAATTAGTCACTATTAAAATTTCAGCATAGATGTGTGCGCTCTTATTGCTCTCTCTCTTTCTGTATATGTGTGTATGTGCATACATTTAAAACATCTATTATATTAGTACTTTACATATAGTTGTATATTGTGTGTCTTTTTCATTTAGCATTTTAGCATTAGCTTTTACTTGGGGCACTAAAAACATTCCAAAATAATAATTTTTAATATCTCTGCACTATCCTTTTGAAAAGATTGTAAAGTATTTCTCTCATTTAGCCATTTGACCATCATTAATACTTAATTTCAAACGTATACTTATTTAAAAGTAATGCTGTGATAAATATAATTAGTGAATATTTAAGTCACATTTGAAACAGATTAAATTACCAAATCAAAATGTCCTATTTTTTTAAAAACATTGCCAGGTTGCTCTCCATAAAGGCTGTAGTAATTTACACTCCCAATTAGAGTTGCCTATTTTACTGTCAGCTTTAAGACTTAAGTGAGCTTTAAATCATTACCAATTTTATTTACATAAATGATTTCTTATTGTTTTTACTTGTCTTCATCATGAATGAGTTTATTTAAATGCATACTGGCTGTTGTCTTGCCAGTTACATATTGGGACTTTGTAGTTTTTAAAAAATGATCTGCAAGAGTTTATTATAAGTTAAAGATGTTAATGCTTTTCAAATATGCTAGTTAATTTTCCATCCTTTGTTTTAATCCATAATATCTAATTATTTATATAAATATGTGTTTATTTATTGTGAAATTTTTGACTAAAAAAAACTGAAAAGAGGTTTGGAAAAAATACAAAATATTCAAAGAGGGATTGGTGCTTTGGTGTCATTTGGTAGACAAATTGATTCAGAAAGGACCTTTGACTGGAGGGAATTACCTGAATGAAATGAGCATCTCTCCTAAGTTGAAGTGCCTGCCTCGTAGCTTCTGCCTGTTTCCTTTCTTTCTTTTTTGAGTAGTAACACACAATTACTATGGCTAATTAAAACTGTTTCCTACCTATTTGTTTCTGTTGTATTTTTTAATAGGAATTATGAATTTTATAATTTATCAAATGCATTTTTGGCATTTCTGGAGAAGACCATATGCTTTGTTTCACCTTTGACTTACTGGCATGATGAATTACAGAAGTATGTTTTCTAGAATAAAATTAAACTCTTGACATAAATTCTTTGTGGTTATAATTTTTACCTTTTGGCTGCATTTTCTTATAGTTTATTTAGAATATTTGTGAAATTAGTGAAGGTAGTCTGTTTTCTTTTGTACTGTTTTTGCATATAGTAGCTTTATAAAATATACTGGAAACTGTAGCTTTTCTTTGAGTTTAGAGAAAATAAAAATTAGCAGAGTAATGAAAATTTAACAAAGATTTTATGTAAGACTTTATGGAACTATAATTTTCTATTTTATAGCATTTTTATATTTTTCTTGAATAATAATCTCTTGGTTTTACAGTAATTTGTAAATTTTAAAATTTATTCATAATAGAAAATAACCAATTTTATTGTGGTTTTAAAATGATAGTATAAATTTTCCCAAGTGATATCTAATAGTTTTCAATATTTTTTGCTCATTGTTAATTTTTGTGTGCTTTCTCTAATTCCTTATCCAACTATAATTTTAATCTTTTTATATATTTTGCTCTGGGGCATTTTACAGGTATATTTCAATTTTATAATTTATCTCTACATTGATCATCATACTTCTTTTCCTCCTTTTCTTAGCTTGCTATATTTTTTCTTACTTCATAAATGACAAATTAATATACACAGTTGTTTCATTTACATATTAAAATAACTACAAGATAATTATTTTCTGTTGAACATATCATTACTCACAACTTACGCACTGTGAAATGCAAAGCAATAAATAATTATTTTCTGCATATTTAAATAAAAATTTGTATTTCTTTGGTCAATTTATTTTAAAACTAGGATTTTATGTTTTTATTTTGGTTTTAAAAAGACATAATGTACTTTACAATGTACAGTCATCATTAATTTGATTTTATTTAGTCTTTAGTCTTTGATTTTATTTAGTCTTTTATTTACTCTGTTCTGTTTTAGTAGTTAAGAGTAATGCTGACTACTATAATCAACAAGTATCCAGATTTCATGGTATATCTCAATGAAAAATTTTAACCTCTCACCTAATAGTTCATTGTAGGTTAATGATTGAATTTTCTCCACTTTGTGATTCAGGGACAGACAGGTTTATTCCTTTTTCTTTCTTCAGTGGCTAAGACCTCAGAATTATTATCTTCCATATTGTAGTTCTGATATAACATTAATATATATCTTTCATTCTTGTACCATTTTTATTTCAATCTATTTTATGTCCCTAAATTTGTAATCTTTTTCTTAAATGATCATATTTTAAATTTTTATTATAAAAATAATGCTGCCACCAGATCCTGTAACAGAAATACATACATGAAAACCTGGGCTTCATTTACCATGTATAAAATGTTAGCCCTTACTCAATTTAAGGTCCTTATTTTAATCTAATACGTCCTGCTGCTTCAGAAGCATTGCTCTAGATGGACCTCAGGGATGTACTCCACTCTTATCCTCTTGAGGAGAAAAAAATTTACTATGGATTCATTTA
Organism: Cacajao melanocephalus; assembly: GCA_963573385.1. NCBI lineage: Eukaryota > Metazoa > Chordata > Mammalia > Primates > Pitheciidae > Cacajao > Cacajao melanocephalus. Next base: position 37,569 of record CAUYLG010001700.1, on the reverse strand, counting down.
AGAGCAACAAAACTATTGAGCTATACACAGTATTTGGGGTTGGAGTTTTCTGTGTGGAGAAAAAAGAGGCTAAAGTTTCTTATATCCTATGCCATGGATTCTATGAATTTCTCTTTTTCGTGATGTTTTTGATATTGCTCTTTGTATTCTCAACACTTTTTGAAATCTACTGTTGGATTTTTCTCTTGGATACTCTTTCTTTCAAAACCTGACTTGGCTTATGCTTCAAGACGCTATTAAAGCTGTCTGTAATTTTGGAGGGAATATCATTTTCAGGCCAAGCAGTAAGGAGAATAGGTTCCACAGCTTAGACAGCTTATCTAGACAGCTCACATCTGGACATGACTATTCATGAGGCCAGGTTTGTTAAAGAGATTTAAAATTCATACGAATACATAATGTTTTTCTTACCTTATCATCTATATTAACCTCTTACAAGGCTGACCTCCCCCATCCTGTTTACTTATTTTATGTTACTTGTCTCAAAATAATATAGTGAAATTTTATCTGGCTACCTCACTCTCCATCCAGGTGAAACATAAAGCCACTTCTCCAGTATTTAACATTCAGGACTAGTGTATGGTAAATTTTCAGTTCAATAAACTTAGCAGTGGGAAAATGGATCCTGACATCACAAAATACATTTATTCTAGTATTATGGCAATGATGCTGTGAGTTATATTTTTTAAAAAAACAACTTTTCTTTCTAGTGTATGCTTTTCTATATAAGCAGACTTTTTTTTCTTGGTGTCACTTCCTTCTGTATAACAGAAGCAATGATAACTCAGAGAAAGGACCCACCACCTGATGACTGTCCCTTCATGTGGTTGATACAGATTTTGAGGATTCTGTAAAAGCTCTTTCCAAATGATGTTTTTCTGACTGGGAAATGGATTCCAGGTGGAGAGCCTATTTGTCCAATGATTCCCAATTTCAGTCACGTATGTCACAAAATTGGGAAAAGGGGCTGGTAGAATTCTGCTTCACCTTTCCTTAAAAAACTCCTTATAGATTTCCATTTAAGAATTCTAAAATAATATATTGGCTAAAGATGCAAGTAATTTTTAGTCCACGTTTAAAAAAATTACTAATCTTATTTTTAGGCATGTGTTCAGCACAGCACAGTCAGCCTTTGGTATTTTTTTCTTATTCCTCTGAGACTTATGTCTATTTCTGATTCTGTTCCCTAAGCCCTCTGTGAGAATAGAAAGGCAATGAACTCATTTGATTTTTGTTTTAGCAATGCCTGTCTTTTCAGTCAGTAAATTGCTCTGGCCATCTGTGAGAAACTCTACTCTCTCTGTTGCTGACCTTTTGTTCCTTTCATGTTTGAAAAATGTCTTATTATTTATCGTAACGTCTTCTGCAGTCTTCTCTCCGTTTGTCACCTTTCCTTTTCTTATCATATTTTTCCTTTACATTGCAAGCTCTGAAATCATTTTTATATTCATAGATTTTGCATGCGATTTTCTTTCCCTGATACTACTTTTTTTTTTGCATTTGGTGTAGGTAGTGCAAAAATTGCCTTATTGTCTTCATGTTCTTATGCAGTGCATTTACTACAGCGATTCAATATAAATGTAAAATGCTTAATTACTTTTAGTTGTTTCTTATTTCTACCATAACTTTTAAAATGAAGTAATAAAAACAGTGTTCACTTAATCATTCGTTAATCAAATCTACGCAAAATACCTACAATGCCTTGATGCTTGTAATTTGTCTTAAGTTCAAGCTAAGGAAAAGTATATACTTTTCCTGGTTCTTAATACAATGTGTTTCCATTTTTTTCCTTAAGTTTTTTCTTCTGGGGTATATATAATGCTTATATAATGCTTACAAATATGTCAGCACATAGGCCCCCACAGGGCAAAGGTCACACTGTGTATTTATTATACATCATTGTCCAAAATGATGAATGACGTATTTTCTTAAAACATCCAAATATTTTATCAATACTATCTGTTTGTGCAAGGAATGTTTCTTCAATGAGAAAGACCCAATAATAACTATCCACATGACCATGCATTTTTGTAGTACATGAAAGCTGCCTTAGTTGAGGCAGGACCTGGGAGAACCACATTCTCTATTACTTCAGCCATGCAGAAAAGCTCCAATCACTCTGAGATATATGAACTCTGAAATCTATAATGTTTAAAAATGTTTACATAGTATAATGATTTTAGAAAATTAAGACCAATGTAGCAAACCATGAGTTTAAAGTCAAGTAAAATTGTCTTTAACATTGCTTAAAATAAACAAGAAACAAACAAACAAAACCTAGATATTTACTGGGTGCTTACTGTATGCCAGGTGTTGTTATAAGAATTTACATGAATTAATTTGTAAAATATTTAAAAATAAAACCTATAAGGGAGAAACATTATTGGTTCCATTTTATGGATTAAGAAACTAAGAAAAAGAGAGTGTAGGTAACTTCAGTAAGTTCACTTAAGGAATAAATGGCAGTGATGAATTTGAACCGGGGATGTCCTACTCCAGAGTTCAAGCTCTTACTCACTATGCCATATCAGGATTCCTCTATCTATTTAATCTTTCTATCACCGATTATCTATCAATCAATTACCTATATAAATAACCGAAATGCACACATTATATAACTCGAGGATTGCAGATTAGTACAAAAATGCATGACAATAAAAAACAGCACTGCCAAATATAGCAGACTGGTTACAGAGTTTTATTTACATTTCATTTTAATACTTTTTAACAGTTGCTCTGGGAATTAAAATATGCATTCTTAACTTATCACAGCCTATTAGATTTAATATTACCCCATTACCTATTTCCGTTTTTATATATATTATCACAAATGTAGAAACCTTCTAGATATGTTATAACCACCTTACAATGATACTATTTTTGTTCTAAACAGATATTTATCATTCAGGAAAATTATGAATAAAACAAAAAATAGTCTTTAATATTTATCCATATTTCTATTTTTTTGTTTTGTCTCTTCCTTTCATAGACTTGAGATTTGATCTGTTGTCATTTACCTAAGACTAAGTAAGGACTTTAATATATTTTGTATTGCAGGTTTCCAACAATAAAATACCACTGTTGTTTCTCTAAAAATGTCTATTTTACTTTCTTTTTGATATATGTGTATACAATAAATAGATTTCTGAGTAGTTTAAATACCATAGATATGTATTTTTATCTTTTGGCTTCTATTGTTTCTGATGTTTGTCATAATTGATATCATTTTCCTTTGTATATATTTTTATTTCTTCTGAAAACACTCATGGTTTTTTCTTTGCTTTTGACTTTCAGTATTTTTGCTATGATATGCCTTAATGCAGTTTGATTTATGTTTATTCTGCTTTAGCTTCACTAAGAAACAGTAGTTATTTCTCACCAAATTTTTAAGAAATTGTAAAGCATTGTTTTATTTTATTTTTTTCTATCACATTATTTCTCTCTCTTTTGTGCTTCCCAAAACATGCATATATTAGACTCTTTGTCCTTGAGGCCCTGTTTTTGTTTTTTAGATTTTCTTGTCTCTATGCTTCAGATTAAATAATTTGTGTGGATTTGTCTTCAATATTACTGAATTTTTCTTCTGTCATCTCCAATCTGCCATTAAGCCTACCTGATGAGTATTTCATTTCAGGTGGTATAATTTTAAGTTTCATAACTTCTATTTTCTTCTTTTTAATAGTTTTTCAATTTTTATTTTTTAGATTTCCTGTATGTTTAATCATTAAGACATTAAAAAAAATAATTGAACAAACTAATAATAGATATTGTTTGCTAATTCCAACTCCTAAGATATCTAAAGACTTTTTCTATTGACCACTTTTTGCTTCTTTTTTTCACTTTTTGTTTCTTGACATTTGATAGCATATTTCTGATATTTTAATTTCTAGTAAGTTTTTATTGTATTTTCTATGGGGTATGTATTTTAATTTTTTAAATAACCTTAATATTGTTTTATTAAGATATCATCATTCAACACAATAAATTAAATTGACAATTTATTTTTAACCACAAAACAAGTATATTACTTTAAAATCTGAAACTGTATCATTTAAATATTTGCTATCAGTTTTTAAATAAAGAGTATTTGCTGTAACATTTTTAAGATCACCAAAAATATATGAAAAATACATGAATATCTGAGTATAAATATCTAAAAATTGCTTTAAAATCAGATTTTTTAGTTTTTTTAAATAATGAGAGTTTTTATGAAAAAGAAGAAGAAGAATGAAAATAGTAACCAAGAATAATAATAACACTAAAAACTTTAAAAGTCAGGATCTTATACATTTGGATATTATTTGCTTAGTTAATTTTTTTTTGCCCCAAGTAATTATATTTACCTTTTTACTTTAAGATATCTACTTCTCTATGTTTGTAAAAACAATCAAACACTTTTTGATCTACCCTATGTTCCATAGGATGTGGTATTTTTCACAAAGCTTCTTCTTAAAATACGTGGGTTTTTTTCCTAATCAAAGTGGCTTATGATAAAATCTAGTCTTATGCTTTTTGAAAAAAAGTAAAATATTTAATGAGTAAAGCAGTAATGCAACGTTAACATCAATCTTCTCTATTCATTATTTTTAAGTTATTATATATTGTTTTCCTTATGATATTGGTCTATGAAGAATGGAGGGTAATTTGCTTTCTAGTTGCACATGAGTGAACTGCCAGACCTAACTCAAGTGGTATAACTTGCTCCTGTTAAGCATAAATACGGCAGACCCAGCTAATTGGGCAATTAAAATTAAGAAAGATGCAGCACAAAGAGATTCTCCCCATTCAACTCCACTCAGCACAAAATATTGTTAATTCAATATTAAAATGAACTTTGCATAAATACTAGGCTTTGTATTGATCCTTAGTGATCTAAGGCTAATTTTACTTTCTATATTACCAAAAAAAGTTTAGATTACATGAAGCAACATTAAATATTAAGTTTTGGTTGCTTTTCTAAAATTAAAATTTCTAACTTTCTCTAAAACTTTGGCCAGTTATTGTAAAAGGATGTAGAAAATGTCAAAATCAAAGTGGATCCTAGCTAATGGTAGAAATGAATCAATTTTCACAAGGATAATGTAAAATTTGACTAAATTCTTCAGTACTGTAATGCTGGTGCTTCTATTATTTGAATTGAGCTTTCTTAGTGGAGCATAAACTCAACTGCTTCTACATGATTTGTGTTATTCTATATATGTAACATAATATTAATATAAAATATAGACATATATGTACAAAATAGCTATATATTATTTGTATAATTTATTATTCTGTCACTCTAAAAGAAACACTTTTTTTTAAGCTAACTTTAGGGAATGCCCCTAACATTTTCTTTTCCATTTTTATGCTGTATTTATTGTATTTTTTCCACATATCCACATTGTCCTTCCAGCTGAAGCATTCACCTTTGCTGCCTCAGGTCTGTTATCTGAGGTTGGAGATTTGTTCATTTTAGCAAGCAGTTGAAGTAATTCTGCATATCTCTATTCCTGGCAATGTGTACATGATGTCTTCATAAGCAATTACTTTGACATTCTATAGACAGTGCCTTTGGTTTCCTGGGGTCATTTAATTTACAGTGATCACAGTCTAGATCACAGTCGGCATGATGCGCTTCTGCATTTTATAACAATTGGATTCCTTTATTCTTTGTTTAAAAGATCTTAGCACAGTGGAGAAGGACGTTGCTTTGCTTAGGGTTTCAAAGGCAATGGAAAGGATAAATGAAGGACAAAGAGGAAAGAAGACTTATCATTTGCTTGGAAACTTGACTTTGCTATTTTTATACTTTTCTAAATATAAAGATGAAGTTTTAATTGTTGAAAGGCTAGCAATTATAATCAGTATGTGAGTTCTTATAATTTTTCTTTGTGCACTACCCCATAATCCATATTTGTCTCAGTATATGTATCACACTTTCAGGCTTTCTTTAGCCTATGCAGCCATTTTCATGGTATTGTTGATCCAATCAGTCCTCCAGAGTCGGGGATGTGGGGGAGGAGTACAGTGATTGATACATTTTCTGATCCATTAGCAAAAACCAACATAGGATAACATTATAACAGGGAACAATATGTAGGTACCAATATTTCCTATGTAACCATGGAAAGGATATGAAATATACTAAATCATTGATGAGCAGAAAAGTTTGTATGTAACATGAGTTTTGAGTAAGTGTAGAAATTAATGCAATTCCACATGATTTTTCAGAGGCTCAAGGTATACAAATAAGTCTAATAATACACATGTCAATCTTAACCAAAAAAGTAGCAAATTTAATCTTAAAAATATTTGGTAAATATATATCTGAAAGTTGATACTAAAATCTCCATTTAAGTGTTACATTTTGCAATGATTATCAGAGAAGTTTGGAACCAAATCCTGTTTGTTGTAGGGGTTTGAAAAGGTGATAAAGATTGAAAACAAATGACCAAGCTAATAGTCCATAATGTGGAGGCTTCATGCTTAACTTCATTAACACCACTTACTGGCATGAGTTCATCCTCTTTAAGGCGTTTTCTAGCTTCAAGGTAAAATAGAACAAAATAATTTAAAGATGGAATTAGAGAAAAGTAAAGTGTTTTGGTAAACACTTTCCTCTACATATGTTAACTCTACTTCAGATGCAGGTTATCAGAGGACAGTCTTAAAGCAAGGCAATATGCAATTTCTTATACTTAACATTTCTAATGAGAATATCAACAGAAACTAAGATTGAAAACTTTGCTATGAACAGTGTGGCTAATGGATCAATGGATCAACATCAACATTATATACTGGAGGACAGCTTCAAAATGCAGAATCTTAGGCCTTACCACTGGCCCACTAAATCAGAATTTGCATTTTAACAAGACCTTTAAGTGATTTGTATGCATAGTAAAGTTTAATAATGTCTTTTCTAAAATGTCCTTAGTTTGCCATAAGTTAAGTACTTCTAATTATGATCCAACAATACTGGTTTCCAGAGGTGCCATGAAAATAAGGAACATATCGGCAAGATGCCTAACTACAGTTGTTTGGCATGCATTTCCCTTGTCCCCTCTAAAAAAAGGAGACCAAAGCAATGAATATACAACAGTATTTTAACTGAAGTGACTGAGGAAGACTCCTAGAGAATACCAACTTAGTGACAAAATCCCTGTGAATCACGCAAGTCAAGGAAAGCACTACAAAGAAGGGAGAGAGGCATCCTACCTCTTCCACACTGTCTCCCCATCACAAGATGGGCTCAGAGTCAGGGGGAACATCTTATGGGAAATGAGTAAGCTGGAGATGCTTAGTGGTCCCCTACTGCTGCCAAAAATGGTAGTAATCTTTGCTACAGGAGAGCCTCTCAGTCCTCAGTCCCCAAATCCAGTTCGAGAGTAGCCATAAGTTCATGCATCTGCACTGTCTTGCAGTAGGAGCCCATGTTAAGCCTCTCCCATCCCTGTGACCCAAGCCACTATGTCACAGCACCATCTTCAGACCTGACCCATTTCTACAATGTATTCTTCCCTGGGGGCCAGTAGTAACTTTCTCTATCCCTGAGGCTCCATCATCATTTTACCTTGTTCAAACAGGTGCTCCCAGCACCATGACCCTGGCTTCCCAGAGGCTTGGCCAGAGAGAACAGATGAGATACCAGGATTTGAAATCATGTATGTACCATACCCCTGCCACCCTCCCTCAGGAAATAGGCAGACCTGCACAGCAGAGAGGCCACCAAATAGCCAGCCAACTAGCTGAGGCCACATGTACCTGTGACTGGCACAAGAGCAGGTCTGGTGGTGGTCCTCCCTCCCTGGGGAGATTGCCATAGAAATGCCATAGAATAGCCAGTCCAGTGATGGCTTCTACCTCCCTGGGGAAGCCACCAGCAAGCCTGTCAGCACTTTCTGCCTGACTATGCCTGGCTCAACAATCAGCTCAGTGTCCCTCCACCCAGCAAAACTGCACCACAGCTGCTAAAAATGCCCAAAGCCTTTGCCATTGAGAATTGCAGACATTGCTGAAGTGGATTAAATCTAAAGAAACTGCATGGAGACCAAACAATGAGTCCACTCGGAATCAAAGCCAATACACTGTATTCAACTGACACCTTAGGAACCACCTAGAGGGAAATCTCTCTGTACAGAAGCTACTTCAAAAAAATTGTAAAAAGTGACTATTCTACTAGATGTTCAGCTATTAATGTAGGAAATCAAGAAATATGGAAAACCAAGGAAAGATGACATCCCCAAAGAAGAAATATTGAAATAATTCTCTAATACCAGACCCTCCCCCAAAAAGAACATATCAGAAATGCATGACAAGAAATTCAAAATATTTAGCCTTAAGGAAACTCAGTGAGGTACAAGAGAACACAAACAACCAACTAGGTGAAATCAGAAAAATAATTCATAATCTGAATAAGAAATCCAACAAAGAAATAGATATAAGTAAGGACCAAATAGAAATCTTGGAACTGAAGAATTCAATAAATAAAAAAATACAGTTGAGAGCTTAAAAAATAGACTAAATACAGCAGAAGAATAAATTTATGAACTTGAAGACAGGTCTTTTGAAATAACTGAATCCGAGAAAAAATAAATAGAAATAAAAGAAGAATAAATAGAACCTATGGAACGCTTTTAAGCAAACAAATATTTGCATGAGAAGCTTTCACAGACAGAAGAGATGGAAAAAGATACAGAAAATCTATTAAATTAAAAATAATAGCTGAAAACTTCTGAAGTATTGAGAGAGATGAAATTAAGATGTAGGAAGCTAAATATTCCCAATTAAATTCAACCCCAAAAAAGGTCATTTTCAAGGAATATTATAATCAAATGGTCAAAAATCAAAGGCAAAGAGAAAATTTTAACAGCTTCAAGAGAAAAGTTAAGTCATATATAAGGTATTACCATTACAGTATCAACAGATTTATCAGCAGAAATCTTGCAGGCCAGGAGAGAATAGAATGATACATTCAAAGTGCTGAAAGAAGAGGCTGCGCCACTGAATTCTAGCCTGGGTGACAGAGTCAGACTCTGTCTCAAAAAAAAAAAAAAAAAAAAAGAAAAGAAAGAAAGAAAAAAGAAAAGAAAAACCTAACAGCAAAGAATGCTTTATCTAGCAAAGCTATCATTCCAAAATGAAGAAGTAAAGATCTTTCCTGACAAGCAAAAGCTAAGGAAATTCATCACCACCATACTAGCCTTATCAAAATTATTGAGGAAATGCTAAAACTGAAAATGGAAGAATAATCATTACTGTCATGAAAACACACAAACCTATACAACTCACTGCTAGAGGAAAATTCATAATTCAAACTCAGAATTCCTCAGTAATATGATGATTCTATGTAAGACATTCAATCCTCTTCTATAAAGACTTAAAAGCAAAATGGTCAAAACCAACAGCAGCTACAATTAGTAGCTAAGGAACACACACATTTTTAAATAAAGAAGTAAAATAAGGAAACAAATGTATGACTTTTGCCCAGAGAAAAACTGTCGAGAGTAATTTTTATGCAACCAGAATTAAGTTTCTATCACCTTAAAACAGTTTATTATAACAACAAGGCTGTTTATATTTCCCCTTGCTAACCACAAAGAAAAAAATTACAGCCGACGCACAAATGAGAAAGGAAAAAAGCTAGCACCATAGGAAACTACCAAACTACAAGCTAAACAAAAGAGAATGAACACTTAACAAAATGGTAGGAATAAGTTCTTACCTATTGATTATAAATTTGAATATAAATTCTTTAATTAAAACTAGAGCAGATAAATAGATTTTTTTTTAAAAAGACCCAACTATATGCTGCCTATATGAGACATACTTCACTGATAAAGACAAAAAGATTGAAAGGCTGAAAAAAAGGTATTCCATACAAATGGAAATCAAAACTGAGTAGGAGTTACCTTACTTAAATCAGATAAAATTCACTTTAAGTGAAAAACTCTAAAAATAGACAAAGAAGGTCATTATATAATGATAAAAAATGATTCAACCAGAAGATATGATTATAAATATACATGCACTCAACACTAGAGCACCTAGATATACAAAGAAAATATTATTAGATTTAAAGGAGAGAGACAGACTACAATACAATAATAGTAGGGAACTTTAACACTCCACTTTCAATAATGAACAGGTCATCTAGATAGAAAATCAAAAAAGAAAAATTGAACTTAAACTGTACCATAGACCAAATGAACCTAAAATATATTTAAAGAATGTATTATCCAATCCATGTAGACATTAATATTCTTTTAAACTTCACGTGGAACATTCCCCAGGATAGATCATATATTAGGGCACAAAATAACACTTAACAAATTTAAGAGGATAGACATCATATTAAGTATTTTTTTTGGGTCCACAGTGGTATGAACTAAATCAACAACAAAAAGTTCAGAAATTTCACGAACACATGGAAAGCAAACAACATGCTCCTAAACAAACAATGGTTCAATGGAGAAATTAAAATGGAAATTTAAAAATTTCTTAAATGAGAATAGAAATACATGATAACAAAACCTGTGGGACACAGCAAAATCAGTTCTAACAATACACAACTACATCAAAAAATAAGAAAAATTTCTAACTAACAACCTAACAATGCACCTCAAGAAACAAGATAAACCAAACTAAACACAAAATTGGTAAAATAAGACAATAATAAAGTTCAGAGTAGAAATAAACAAAACACATTAAAAAATTCAAAAATGTCAATGAAACAAAAATTTTTTTGAAAAGATTAACAGAATTGATGAACATTTAGCTAGACTAAATAAGAAAAAAGATAGAAGATTCAAATAAGTAAAATAAGAACTTACACAAATGATACAGCAGAAATACAAAAATTGTTATGCCACTAAATTTGATAACACAGAAGACATGGAGAAATTCCTGAACACATATGACCTACCAACATTAAATTATGGAGAAATAGAAAAACTGAATGGTCCAGAAATTAGTGAAAAAATTGAGTAAGTAATAAAAAGTTTTCCATTGAAAAAAGTTTAGGGCCTGGTTGCTTAATTGCTGAATTCCACCAAACAGTTACAAGAAAACTAATTCCAATCTTCCTCAAAATATTGCAGAAATGTTAAGTGGCGGGGGGGGGGGGAATACTTTACAGGATCAGTATAATCCTGATTTTAAAACTGAACAAGGAGATGACAGAAAATTTTAGGCCAATTTCACTGAAGAACACAAATATAAATATTCTCCGCATGATTGAGCAAGTTGAATTTAACAGCACATTAAAAAGATTATTCAATATATCAAGTGGGATTCAGCCCAGGAATTCAAGGATGATTAAACATATGCAAATCAATTAATGTAATATACCATATTAACAGAGAGAAAGACAAATTCCATCCAATTATTTCAATACAAGCAGAGAAAGCATTTGAAAAAATTCAACATAACTTTAGGATAAAAGTTGTCAACAAATTAGGCAGAGAAGATATGTAGCTCAACACAATAAAGACTATATATGACAATCTATAGCTAGCATCATACCGAACAGGAAAAGTTGGCAGCACTTCTTCTAAGATGAGGAGCAAGACAAGGATGCCCACTGTCACCACTTCTATTTCACATAGTACTGAAGCTATTAGGCAAGATAAAAAAATAAAAGCATTAAAATTGGAAAGGAGAAAGTCAAATTTTGCAGACATGTTTGCAGACAACATGATCTTATATTTAAAAAATCCTAAAGACTTCCTTAAAAAGCTATTAGAACTGGTAAACAAATTTAGTAAAGTTTCACACTACAGAAATCAACATACAAAAATCGGTAGTGTGTCTATATGCTAATAGTGCACTACCTGAAAAACAAATCAAGAAAACAATTTCATTTACAATAGCCACAAAAAATACATCACTTAGCAATAAACTTAAGGAGATGAAAGATCTCTATAATGAAAACTACAAAACACTGATAAAATAAATTGAAGAGAACAAAATTAAATAGAAAGATATCTCTTGCTCATGGATTGTTAAAATGACCATACTACCCAAGCTAATTTACAGCTTCAATGCAACTCCTTATTAAAATACAAGTTATCTATTCAGAAATTAAAAAAAACAATCCTAACATTCATATGGAACTGTGAAACGCCCTGAAGAGTCAAAGAAATACTGAGAAAACGAACAAAGCTGAAGACATCACACTACCTGACTTCAAAATATACTATGAAGTTACAGTAACTAAAACAACATGGCACTGGAATAAAAACAGACATAGAGACCAGTGGAACAGAATAGAGAACTAAGAAAAGAATTCACATACCTACAGCAAACTGATTTTGGTCAAAGGTGCCAAGAATACACATTGGGGAAACGATAGTCTCCTTAATAAATTATGCTTGAAAAATTGGCTATCTACTTGCAGAAGAATAAAAAAACAGACCCCTACCTCTCACCATATATGAAAATCAACCCTAAAGAGATTTAAGAGTTAAATGTAAAACCTGAAACTATGAAACTACTTGTAGAAAACATAGTGGAAACACCTTATGTCCTTGGGCTGGGAAAGGGTTTTTTAAAATAAGGCCTCAACAGGAGAATCGTTTGAATCAGGAAGTCAGAGGTTGCAGTGAGCTGAGATCGCACTATGCACTCCAGCCTGGCAACAGAGGGAGATTCCATCTTAAAAACAGGGCCTCAAAACACAGACAACAAAAGCCAAATTAACAAATGGAATTACATTGAATTAAAAAGCGTTTGAACAGCAAAGGGAACTATTAACAGAGTGAAGAAACAACCTACAGAATGACAGAAAATATTTGAAAACTACATATCTAACAAAGGATTAATATACAGACAATAGAAATAATTTATTAGCAAAACAACAAATAACCCAATTTAAAAATGAGCAAAATAATTTAATAAACACTTCTCAATAGAAGTCATACAAATATTTAATAGGTATATGAAAAATGCTCAGCATCATTAATAATCAGGGAGATGAAAATCAAAACCACAATGAGATACCACCTCACTCTAGTTAGAATGGCCATTATCAAAAAGACAAAAGAAAACATATGTTGGAGGCCGGTTACAGTGGCTCATGCCTATAATCCAACCACTGTAAGAGGCTGAGGCAGGACAATCACTTGAGCCCAGGAATTTGAGGCTGCAGTGAGCTACCACTACTCCACTACACTTCAGTCTGGGCAACAGTGTGAGACCTTGTCTCAAACAACAACAACAAAAAGAAATATAATTGGTGAGGATGTGGAGATAAGGGAATATTTACACACTGTTGTAAACCAGTACAGCCGTTATGAAAAATAGCATGGAGAGTCCCCCCAAAATGAAAAATACCATAAAATTCAGCTATTTCACTATACATTCAAAGGAAATGAAATTAATTTCCTTTGAGGAAGGAAGTTGAAAAGATATCTGTGCTCCCATGTTTATGGCAGCACTATTTATAATAGCCAAGATATGGAATCTAAGTGTCCAAAAATAGATAAATGGAGAAAATGTGGTATATATACAGAATGAAATACTATTCATCCATGAAAAAGAATAAAATTCTGTTATTTGTGGTAACATGGATGGACCAGGAGGATAGTATAAGTGAAATAAGCCATGCATAGAAAGGCAAATGCCACATAATCTCACTTATATGTGGAATCTAAAAAAAAAATTGATATCATAGAAGTAAAGAGTAGAACAGTGGTTATTAGAGACTGGGGAGGTGAAAGCGAAAAGGAGGATGAGGAGACATTGGCCAGTGGATATAATGTTACCAGTAGATAGGAGGAATAATTTCTGGTGTTCTGCTACACAGTAGGGTGACTACAGTCAATAGTAAAGTATCGTATATTACAAAACAGCTAGGAGAGGAGTGACACACATGAGGTGATACATGTATTAATTACACTGATTGGATCATTATACAACATGTATATGTATTGAAACATCAAACTGTACCATATAAATATGTATAATTACAATGTATTAAAAATAAATTTAAATTTATTTTCAAATTTTTATTTAAAATTTTTAATTTCACAATTTAAATTGTCAAATTAAAAAAAAGAAAATCATAAGAGCCAAAGTACACAAATATTGTACATGGTGCTGAAATATGCCTGCAGAACATGATTATATATAGAGATGCTGTGGCCTCACAATTCAAAGTTCTAAGTCCTATGACATGAACATGAAAATTCTTAGTGAAATAAAACAGGGAACGTATTTCAGCTAGAGTAATTAGTTCATTATGAATCCAGTAATATCTGGTCTTTGCTCATGTTACACAGCATTTTTTATTATCTTGTTCTATAATATTTTAAAATATTAAAGCTAGTACAAAATTCTTCATATAAAAGATGAACATTAATATTAAATAAATGTTATATGAGTTCATTATCTTTTTAAATTTCTCAAAGCACTTTAAAAATTTTATATCAACCTTTTTTTTCCCAAGTGGTTGAACTCATTATTCCATTGCAAATGAATGAATGAATGTTTCCATGCTTAAGGTAGTCTTTGTGTGCATGTTTTTAAAAATATATATGTACTTGTAAATACAGGTTTGCTTTCAAGTATTACTAAATTTCTAATTATTTTTTGCTTACATATTCTAACTGACAAAAGTGCTTTAGAAATTTCCTTTGGGCGTTCACACTGTTCATTTCTCTTTTGAAGTGCAAGTGTGTATTTATACCTTGCTGAGGTGCTAAGCCACATTACCTTTACAAGTCAAATTTAGATTTTTCCAGGTCTTAGTGATGCCTTAAGAAGAGTACTAGCTAATAATAATAATAAAACATTTCTTACCCTTGGTGTTGGTGGGAGGACTGTGAAACTCACATGGTAAAATGATTTACAATTTTTGGAAACAAAATATATTACAAACACTAAATATGATAATTTTTTACACTTTTAAATTGCTGCCGTTTTCTTGAGGAAATAAGAGAACATGTTTTTTCTTTGGTTTTGAAATTGTTTTGAGTTGTACTAACACATGCTGTAGTATACCCAAATGAACATTTTCTGGCAAAGTCTTATCTTTGAGCTACTGCAAGATGATTCTGCAGGACATTGAAAAAAAATTAATAACAGAAAGAGTTCATTCCAATCTAAAAGTGCTTTGTGGAGCTAGAAAGTAGCTGAGACTACAGGGATAATCTGAGTCAATTATGTTGAATTCACAGAGGGTACTTATGCAGTTCTCAGCTCCTCCCTTTACCAGCTGTTCTTAATCAGTCCTGATGCCCCCTACAATGCTGACTCTGTCTTACTCAAGCAAGACTCCTTAATAATTGCTCACTCATTTGGATCAATCTCTCACATCGCTTGCCTTTTCACTTTTTGCTTCCTCTCAGTTATTTCTGACTTCTTTACATTAAATAGTAATGATTTCTTGCTTTATTTTGCTAGAACTTTACATGAAATGTAAAATTCAGAATGGTATTTTAAATAACAGAGTGGAGGTCCAGAGAAGTCTTAGGGCTTTATTTTTTATTCACTAGCTATGGCTAATTGCTAGACCTAAAAAAAAATCAAGAAAGAGACATCTATATTCCCATTTTATAATTATTTTTGGAACTATAACTGTCATCTCTGATATTATCTCTTTGCCCATCTCTCTTGTAGGTCAGTTAGGATTCGGAGTGATGTATTTACTAAATGGAAATGAAATAATTTATTGACTTCTTTTAGTATCTATTTTTAGGAAATTATTCAAAAACAGAACCTACCCTGCAGCTTTTGAGACCGCTTTCCTAAGTTTGCACAATATATTAACTAAACTAAATCAATGTTTAATGATTTTATGAAAGGAGATTTTTTCACGAAGGATGGAATACAAAATTGCTACACTGTGAAGCCTCTATAATGTAGCCCTTTGGTACTACCAATTATTTATGTTTTAAATATAAGAGGTAAAAAATATGGTGTCTCCGTGGGAGCAAGGAAATGTATCAATATAAACCAATAGTTAATATCTGAATCCTCAGTGTACCCTAATAGGTGGCTCCAGTTAAAGTAGCCGCTGTTTGCCATACATAAAGCTGAGTGTTTTTAAAACATTATTCAATTAAGATCTTAATATGTTTTCAGTATAAAACCTGCATAGTTAAGTCTGAGTGTCAGTTTTTGGACAGAAGTGTTCAACATTACATTCACGGGTTGAATTTTTCCAGAATTAATTCATCTGGACTTTCACTCAATTAAACAAGGCTTTCTTCATTGAAAGGAAGTTTCTTTGTGTCCTACCCTAACAGTTTTTTTTTTAATCACATAGTTAAAGTGTCCATACATAGCACGTTTACCAGAATCTTTATCTATTACTATGTCTCCTAGCTTCCTTAGTAGTGGTCCAAACGCCTTCACACAGATACTGCCACATTTTTTCACAATTTTTTCGTCTTCCCATGTGCAAATCCCCATATTTTAGTGAGAAAATTTAAGGAGTTGCCATGGAAGCAAAATATACAATTAATGATTTTATGCTAATGTATTAACGATTCATGTAAATTGATGTGTTACTCTTTCCCAGAGTAACAGCATTTAGAAAGGGACGAAAAATCTTTTTTATTTGAAGCCACTTTCCATAAAGGAATTTCCGATAATGAGAAAGTGCTTCCGGGTGGAAGCAATTTTCGTCCATTCTCATCACAAGTATCTGTGAGGAATGATGTGTTGAAGCTGGTTTGCACCGATTGTTAAGAACTGATTGTCAGTGGTAAGGGACATTGCTCCTATATATCTTGCATTCTAGTGCATGGTAACAGCGATTACAAAACCCCAGAAAAAAAAGAAAAAGCAAAAGCAAGATATACATGAAAAATATATTTTAGAAAGATGGAGAGTGAAATTCTCATTAAGAAGGTGACATTTGATTTAAGACTTAAAGAAAGAGAGTGAACCTTGTGGATACCTGGGCCACAGTATTTCCGGTAAAGAATGACAAGTGCTGAGATCTCGTAGCGTGAGTGTGCATGATGTGTTTGAGGAACTGTGAGAGTTGTATGGCTAGAGCCAAATCAGCCAGGGGTGAGGAGATGGAAATAAGAGCAGAGAAATCAGAAATTAGCAGTTCATGGAGGACCATGTGGTTTCATAAGGACCATGGCTTTTACTCTACCTGAGATGAGACGGATTTCGATAATTTTGAACAAAGTTGGAACATATAAATGTATTTTTTAAATGGGATCGATCTGGCTGCTATGATGAGAATAGATGAGTGGGGAAAGAGTAAATGCAGGGAAAACTATCACAAAGCTATTACAATATCCAGGTGGCATAGACTATAGTGGTTGCAGCACAGATGGTGAAAACCAAGTGACATTCTTTGAGAAGGTAGAGAAAAAAGATTTTGTTTACGAAAGAAAGGAGCCTAGGGTAAGTCTAAGGTATTATCCGAGCAACTAGATATGTGGACCTTTGCAGGAAGTAAAGGTTTGGAAGGGAATCACAGATCATAATTTTGGATCCATTCTACTTTAGATGCCTGTTAGACTTCTAAATGTTGAGTAAGCTGTTGGATATACAGAAGTCTAAAGTTCAATAAAGAGGTACAGGGTAGAGGTATAAACTGAGGTTCAGCAAATAAATGATGTTTAATTCACAATGTGGGATGGAATCATTTGGGGGTAAATTTCAGATTTTAATTTTCTGAGATGGCGTCTCACTCTGTTGCCTAGGATGGAGTGCAATGGTGCGATCTCGGCTCCTTGCAACCTCCACCTCCCGGGTTCAAGCTATTCTCTGTGGCAGACTCTCAAGTTTAACTGGCATTGCAGGCCTGCTACCATGCCCGGCTAAATTTTGTGTTTTTAGTAGAGACAGGGCTTCACCATCCTGGCCAGGCTGATCTTGAACTCCTGACCTCGTGATCCACCTGCCTCTGCCTCCTAAAGTGCTGGGATTACAGGCATGAGCCACTGCACCCAGCAGGGGGTAAATTTCAATAGAAAAGAAGTCTATTTAATATAATAGACTTTATGTACACTGTTGTAGTAAAATCACTGCCTACACATTAGTCTCCCTTCTTCCCACCTCTGCAATACATTGCATATAAAGAAAACACTTATCCCATTGTGTATTCTTTATAAAACCTGGTGAACTCTTATTAATGATTTATGATTCAGTTTAGATATCACATTCTTCAACATATATCTAGAGAATGGGTGAGTAGTCACTTTAGTGGGGAATTATAGTATCATACATTAACTCCCCTTTATTTAACTTAAATTTCTACATTGTTGTTGTTTTTGTATTGCCTTTCTCACTTACTAGATTATAAACTTCCTTAAGGAGGGATCACTTATTCTCAATGCCCAGTACTATGATTGAAAAATTGAAGACACGTAGTATATTAACAAATAGAATAAAATAAATAAATAATAATAGAAAGAGAGGGAAAGAAGAAACAGAGTTTACAGAGTAAGTGGTGGAAAGAGATGTGAAGGAAGAAGACCAATATATATTTTATCTAGTGTGTAAGACTGCTTCTAAAACTCTGCTTGCAATTTGCACAAACATGGAATACGTACTGTATAACTTAATAGAACATGTTTCGATTTCCTTTTCTGTGAAATGAGAATGTTGATCTAAGTCCCTTCCAGCTTTAAAATGCAAAGCTTTTGTGATTCTTGGATTCCCAAATGAAATGTGGTCTGTGATTTGTGTAAATTTCTTCTTCCCCATGTTTGGTGATGCCTAGTACTCTAAAACCTTATACTGGTCCTGGATGCCCTCAACATGCCGGTTTAGTCTCATTTCCTCTCCTGTCCTGGCTTGGTAGACTTCAGTACTCTTATTACTTCACATTTTATTAGCACTCGTAAAAAATTCACCCGTGCTGTCTTTGCAATATTTTTATTTGCTCTAGATTACTTTACTTTCCTTCTCAATATATAAAGAAAAAAGTTCTTCTGTTTTCCACTGGTTTTTAAAATTTGTTTGTTTTTAATATTTGACATTACAAAAGGAAATTATTAGTAAATTCCATCATTTAAAAAATGCTAGAAAAGATATTGTGTGAAACTGTGTGACATGATTTTGCAGCGATTATAGTTAATTCACTACTAGTTCTTCAGAGCAATTTGTTATTGATTCATACTGCTTCATAGTTTTCCACATATCGTTAAAGGTTCATTAATAAAAACCTGTCTTTGTCCCTTGCCATCTTTTTTATTTTATTCAAAAGTCTCTGCTGAAATATAAGCCAATAACACAGGCATGTTACTGATTTCACTAGAAACCGATCTAGTTTATTCTGCCTTCAATAGTTGGACTGTTTTCTGAAATGAGGCACTTTTTACAGCTACTGTAAAAGCTCACACATTCTATTCATTCTTCTAGATGATATAAAATCTCATGGAAAGAAGTATGAATTTTAGAATCTGACTGTTTATGATAAAGTGAAATAAAGCCCTGAGTCCAAAACTCATTAAACTAAAACATACTAGGTCAGCCTTAAATCCTTTTCTTACTTAGTGCTTAAGAAAATGTACAGCATGGTGATTATAATTAATGATGATATATTGCATTTTTGAAAAATGCTGAGAGTGGATGTGAAATGTTCTCACCACAAAATGATGGCTATGTGAGATAATGCATATTTTAATTAGCGTGATTTAAGCATTCCACAAAGTATATATACTTCAAAACCTCATGTTGTACACAACAGATAAAATTTTACCTGTCAATGTAAAATAAATAAATAAATTAGAAAAAAAAAGCCACATAGCCTCATTAACCTTCCTTTTCTTGTCAAATACAGAAACCAGAGTTGGTTTTTCACTAGAGAGGACATTAGATTTGAAAACAAGAATAATGGAAAATTTAAGCGATACCAAATGACTCCTATTATGTTTGTAAGCTAACTTGCCTCCTTTGTAGTTTTAAATAATTACAGAAATGATCTTTTAGTATACTGCTTCAGCAACAACATAATTATTTTGTCTAATACTGGACATAATTTTTACCATTAGTTGTACATGTTAATTGAGAGTCATTTCAGCCAATCAGAAGGCAGATACTTAGTGAATTTCTATGATGTGAACAAGTCTGTGTTTAGTTCTATAGAACAACAGCTTTCAAACTTTTTAAATTAAGATTCATAGCTGAGAAATCTGTCATATATTATGAACCAGCGTTTATGCACACTTTCAACAGAAAAAACTTTCAAGGAACTAAACCTCTGTTTATATTTGTGAGGCATTCTGAAGCAGTCTTTGCTTTCTACTATTCCTTTTTATTCTATTTATTTTATGTTATTTTATTATCTTTCATTAAAAAATGTTGATTGAGACCCATGCCCAACAGATTGAAAAACACCATTATGATGTACATAGAAGCTCTAACTTCAAGGTGATATCTAGGTCAGAAGAGAATACCATGAAACAATGCACAGTTTAATAAGAGTCAGTGAAATTGTCTTTGAAGAAATCAGACTTGAGCCAGACTCTGAAAAACAAGAAGAATGTGGAAAAGCAAATGTGCAAATAGGAAAGGCCAAGAATAAAACATAGACTTGACTGTAAGAATAGACCATGAGAATAAGCATAGTCTTCTTCTCACAACAGTGAAGAGACACTCCTGATTGAAGTGCAAATGTGCTCTTGGGACAAAGGAATTATAAAAGCAGAGAAAAAGTCTCCAACTAGATGACTAATAACTCAGAACAAGAGAGAGAAGTTTACACCTAACATAGGAGAAACAAGAGAGCAATTTAAATATTTTGATCATTAGAAATGTGTTGATGAAATGATATTTAAGGAAGATTATAAAATATGATGAAAGTACACAGAATAAATTATGAAGAAATGACTCCAGAGTGAGAGAGAGAGAGAGATCTGCTGTGACAGTCATTCTGATGTCATTTAAATAGAATCTAGACTAGGTGTTAGCTATAAGGATATATATTAAATTAATTCATGGGAATGGTTTATGAATTTTCTGCTTACAGAGGTGACATATATTATGCATTTATTATCAAATTGTTTCCTTTAAATTTTAACATCTTAAAATGTTGTGAAGATTTTTGCATCTATAAAAAAATAAAATTAAAATGTTGTGAAATACAGTAACATTTTATAGATGTTATTCATTCATTAAGCAAATACTCATTAAGCATCTATTCTGGTCAAAGTCTCTGCTTTGTAAAACTTACTTTCTAGTGGGAAGAGAAAGATAATATTTATGAAGAACAAATAAAATAATTTTAGATAATGATATGTGTTTTGAAGTAAATAATGCTAGACTATGAAATAGAATATTAGGGGTCTAAGAATGAGTTATTTTAGATGCAAGCAGCAACACAGAAATAAGAGAAATAGAACCCACACCAGGACTTTCAATTCCACATATGACACTTTCTTATCTCACGAAAAAAATCAGAGACAATATACTGGACAATGGACCAGGATCATGAAAACATAAATGCTCTGGAGACAGAAAAATATGAAGAGTGTACCTAAGACCAATTCCTTGAACTGTAGAAGTCAGAAGAGCTATCTGACTCGCATAGGCCATACAATTGATGCAGGATTTTTCAGTCATTTTGCCAGCTGGGGACCTCTGCATCTGGTGACGTTCCCACACAGACCGTGCTCAGCCCCAGGCCTGCCACACGAGACAACCTGTTCATTCCCCCACCAAGCCACTCCCAGCTTGAGCACTGGCCTGGATCCCACACTTATTGTGGGAGCTGTGCTCAGCCCATGCCTGGGCCAGCGTGCCCCAGCCCACCTGTGTCACAGCTTGTACCCATGTTCGACAGTTCTGAAGTTCTCGTCCTGCATCCAAGAAGAATGAGGTTATGCTATCTCTCAAAGGGTGAAGAGAATAGAGAATAATTTTACTGAGCAACAGAATATCTCTCAGCAGAAAGGGGATGCAAGGGTAGTCCCCTAGCTGAAGTCAGGTGGTCTCCCTCCCCGTGTGACTGGGCCTGGGACTTTTATGGGCTTAGAATTGGGGAGTGTGAGTACTGGTTTGTAACTATGCACAAAAAGACCTAAAGAAAGGTACCACTCAAAGGCGGCCCAATAGCGTAAAAAAACAATTAGGTAAAAATAAGTATATGTAAAACAAGTGAAAGGTGGAGATCAATCAGAGGAAAGTGCACCAAATGGAAGAGAGGTTCTCAATCTGATCCATGGATTTGACTTGTTGCTTGGCTTTCATGCTTTAAACTGTCCTTAGCTTGAAGGTAGGGTTTCACAGGGGACCCACACCTGTTGGCCTAGGATTTATCTGCCTCTTGCTGCTATCACAATTGGACTGATTCCAAGTCAATTATTTTTAAATCTCTAAGTGTCAAGGTGCCATATAGGTTATCCTAGGATTGCTGAGTTTTAGTAAAAGTCGTAACAGAGTAAAGCAGAATAAGTATCTCCAGGGACTGCTGTTCCAACCAGAAATGATTAGACAGCCACCCCCAGATCTACTTGATCAAGCAAATTAGGACCTGCTGAAGAATCTGCATTCATAATAAATACCCCAGATAAAGCTAAAAACTACAAAAATTTGAGAATCACTGAGAATTTCTTTTATTGTACAGTTGAGTTGGGCTGAAGCTGCTGAGATTAAGTAATGCTCGTGTTCATACTGTCAGGGATTAAGCTAAAAACTAGGATCTGCTTTTTCTTGATGTTTTTAAAAGAGCATAGCTTTTATATTTAGACATATCTGACTAGTGCTTGGTTCTTTTTTTCACTACTTACGTGACCCATGTCAAATGGATTAAGCTCCCTGAGCCACTGATTTATTTTCCAAAAATAGAGATAATTATACTTACCTTAAAAATGTCATTTTGATTATTTGAAGGGTCCAGGATATCTTTTGTTAACTAATGGTGCCTGGTATAAACAGCCTGAATAAACTGTAGCTATTGTCATGGTGCCTGTTATATTGACATTAATAGAGTAAGTGGTGAAGCATGTGCACTCTAGAGCTAAACAATGTATGCTCAGGTCTCAGAGCTGCCATTTACTAGCACAGAAACTTTGAGGGAAGCCTTGTAAACTCATTGTGCCATGGTTCCTTCACTGGTCAAATGGTGAATGGAATGTAATATCTTAATGAATTGTTAAGAATAAATGAGTTAATACAAACAAACCTATTTAAAACAGGGCATGGCATATTCAGGTACTCAATATGCTCTTGTAGTATGTCCTTACTTAGAAAGAAAAAGAGAAATAGCCTTGGGGAGGTCATTGTTCATAGGAAGGCTGCTGTGTAGTCAGACAATTTCAGTGACAGAAGAATGAGTGTGATATGTGGAGCATTTAAAAGAGGTCAATGTAACCTTAAGAGTCAGGAATGCTTGGATACCTATTTCTCCTGTATATAGAGTTGTCTCCTTGGATATTTCAAATTCAGGTAAGGCCAAAATTTGGGTAGACTGCATGTTCCCCCTGGGTGTCCTTGTTCTGTTTATTTTCTCAACTGTCTTTCTCCTTACTACTTTTCTTGTTTCTTTACTCTAGGTAACTTCATGTTTTCTTTGGATTTTTAGGAATCCAGTGAAACAAAAATGTGATTGTTACATTTGAATACATTTTCTATCTTTATAGGTGTTTAGTCTTGTACTGAAACCTCAAAATATGTTATTATTCCCAAAGAGGAAAAATAATTTTCAAAAGTTTCAATTAAATTTCTTGTCCATTAAAATATTCAGCTCATAGCAACTAAGCTCCTCATGTAAAATAATAAATAACACTAAATAACATAACCAGCTACTTTTGTTTTAAAACATACCTTAATTGTGATTAACATTAGGTTAAAAGAGTCAGTCATATTTACATATGTACGTAAAGGCAGGCAATGAATAAGTCCTGATGATTGTACTTTCAGAAGCATTCTCAGATCTGCTGTTTGTATTTCTGACCCCTAACTCTACTGACACTGATAGTAGCAGGAGGCAGACAAATTCCTAGGCAGACAGGGGCAGGTCCCTGGTAAAACCTGAGCTTCAAGCCTAAGATAGCTTAAAGCCTGAAGACTGAGCTGCCAGAGTCCATGACCAGAGTTAGAACTTCCCCAGTGCCTTTCAATCAAATGGTGCTTTTTCCAGGCCCACCCATGGACCAATTAGCATGTACTCCCTTACTCTGAGTCCATAAAAACCCAGACTCAGCCACCCATTGGCCTATTTGCTTTCAGGCCCCCTCTCACACAGAGGGTTACCTACGTCTGGTCCCCTCTCATTGTCAAGAGCTTTTCTGTTGCTCAGTGAAATTCTTCTCTGCCTTGTTCCTTCTTTGGTATCTACACACCTCCTTCTTCTTGGATGTGGGACAAGAACCCAGGACCTGCTGAATGATGGGTGTGAAAGGAACTGTTAACACTGTAGCCCTCCCATCCTCTGCTGGCACTAAATGACTGCCTCACATGACAAGAAGAGGTGGTGGCATGCCTGAGATAGCCTAGGAGCCATGGGCTGGAGCAGGGCAGTGGGACTGAATAAGCCATGACATTCCCCTGTTTGCTGAAGTGTGCAAACAGGGAGAACAAATGAGCTATAACTTGCCCCCATGTCCACTGCACAGCAGGCAGAGGGAACAAACATGATCTGTAACATGAAAGAGCTGAAATTAGCCCCCAGCCATGTTGCAGGTGTCAGGAAAGAGAGAGAGCTGCAACAGTCCTCAGGGACTCAGGCCTTGGAACTTCTTGGGCAAGAGCCATAATACTTCTTGGGGCTCCATGGTTGTTGACCTTTCAAAGTTTTTGGGTGCTGCTATGTTTCCCCTCATCCAGACGCTAGCATCTAAGGTGGAACACAGTCACGGCTTGCCAGACAAGCTGAGTGCAGAGTCACAACAAGCATGGAATCTGGGCTGATGGCATGAGCTGAGTGCAGCCTGCCAGGCTGAGTGAGTGTAGCAAGCCCAGCGATGAGCCCAGAGCAGAGCAAGGCCCAGGTAGGGGAACTGCCAGCTGTGGAGCTTTCCAGCTGGTGAAGCAGCACCAAAAGAATCTTGTGTCACCACCACATTATTATAAGAACTTCTTCTCTAAAAGACTATTGCAAAAGCCTTTACCTAGCATCCCAAAGCATTTCCCATTCTCAAACACAGCAAACTTGTAAAATCACAAAGCTTTCCACATTATTCCTATAATGGAAGCAATTCAATGGTTCTCCACTGCTCTTAGGAAAGCCAAAAATCTTTGAAAAGGCCTTCTTCATCTGGCCTGTGCCTCTCTCTTGCTTCTCATGTAACTCCTTTCTCTTGGCTCCCTGTAGTGTATCAACCCCTCCTCAGAATTATCAACCCGTCCTCAGAATTTCCTACTGGGTTTAACCATTGGAAAACTTCCTTGCTATTTGTCTGCCAAGAACATACACAGACTTCTTACTCAACATCCATGTATGAGGTGTTAAATCTCATTTCTTCAAAAAGTCACTCTTGGCCAGGCCTGTAATCCCAGCACTTTGCAAGGCTGAGGCAGGAGGATCATTGGAGATCAGGAGTTTGAGACTACCCTGGCCAAATGGTGAAATGCCATCTCTATAAAAATATAAAAATTAGCTGAGTGTGGTGGTGCATGCCTGTAATCCCAGTTACTCAGGAGTCTGAGGCAGGAGAATCACTTGAACCTGGGATGTGAAATATGCAGTGAACCAAGATTGTGTCACTGCACTATATAGCCTGGGTGACAGAGCAAGACTCTGTCTCAAAAAAAAGTCACTCTTGATTCCATGGAATAGTTTAGACTTAACTGTTTTATACTATTCTATTCTAGCACCTGTTGGTATGTTTTTTGTGGTCCACATTGTGCTTAAGCCCTTAAGCCCACAATGCCAAGGACTGTGCAGGGATTGATCAATATGACATCCCCAGTCCTGGAAAACTGTCAAGCACAGAGAAGGAACTCAGCAATTATTTGTTAAGTGAACAAATACATGTATTAATAGCATCCATAACTGAAATAAAAAATTGAAAACATTATGTCTAATGATAGTCACTACTGGCAATGACTAAATGAAACTTTAATTCTAACATATATTTAGTGCTGGCAACACAAATGTGTGCATGACAACAATGGAATGATTTCCTGTTAGTTTCTTCTTGTTTTCTGCCCATGGTTGCTTTTCGCCTTATGGTGACACGTAGGTGTTGGTGGGGCATATATACAAATTGATATTAATTTGAATTAATGAAGAGTTAAGGAATGATCTGAAATATTACTCATTAGTGCTAAGTGAAATAAAGTAAATATGGTGGTCCTGTTTCAGTTTTTGGTTGGCAAAAACATCTCTTTTTGACAATATGCTGCCTACATCCCCTGAACTGCCAACCAAGGGGTCCTAATAAGTCAAACTTACACATGGTAGGAGCTCAATGTTAGCCATCAAAACTTTTTTATGGATAAGCAGTTGATCATAGGTAAGCACATTATCTAAGTAGGACTAATCAAAGTGGAATTGTAGTGATTTCTACAAACATTTAGAGTTAGGATCTTCCTCCTTTTGAGATTCTGACTACTCAGTCTTCAGCTTTAGGTGGTCATATTTTCTGTTAAGTAGAGACAGTCTACCTAAAAATAAAGCAAATAATAATAATAGCAGAGATAACAGAGAAACTAGGTCACCTAGATTTGGCTGTCTTTTTGGAATTAAAATGTATGTAATGAAATAAATAACTTTTTTTCTACTTAATTTGTTTGCACTCTAGACACAGTGAAAGTTTATAGAGATAAACTTTTCCTCAACATAATCCTTAAATGGATGTGAGTATATATAGTGATACAGTATTATCAATAATCAGATTTGTAGAGATGCCTCCCTTAAACATAAAGATGAATAAATAAATCTAGAAGAATATAAAGACAGAATAATATGAGATTTAGAAATCATGCTGTATCAGCTTACAGTTTCCAACTTAAGGAAGAAAAGGCTAAGAGAAAACATAATATCAGTTTTTTAAAACTTGTTTTTATAGAGATGGGGTCTTGATATGTTGCCAAGGCTGGTCTCAAACTCCTGGCCTCAAGCAATCCTCCCACCTTGGCCTCCCAAAGTGCTAGGCATAATTTTAATTTTTAAATATTTATAAGGCTCTCTCTCTTGCACAAGGATGGGCAACACATGATTCCTATTTTTTTTTCTTTAGAGAAAAACATATGCAGGAGATCAGGATACATTATTGAATGGCAAATTCTTAGATTACTATCAAGAACCACTTTTAACTTAGAAATGTATAGTAGAAAGCAGGGGATAAGTCATTATTGTAAGTAGCTTCTAGATACAGTAACTTTTGAGCGCAATTTAGCTAATGCTTATCAGGAATGTTGTAGAAAAGATAATAAAGGTGGCAGAAGGAAGCCTATGATTTCTCACTCTATGAACCATCGCTTACAATTGCCAGTGAAGCAGTAGCCCAGTAGAGATATATATTTTAAAAAATCTTTAGAAATGTATGATACTACTTTTCTCGTCTTTTACTTTATTTCCACCTTCAAGATATTGTAATTTTTCTTCTATTACCCTTTGTTTCAATATTGCATTCTATAGAGTCTGAAATTATAAAGCCTTTTTTCTTCTTTTTGCTTAACATGATAGTTAATACGATGAGATTATCTGTAAGCAAATTTCAAAGTGCTTAAATTATTTAGATACGTGCACCTTAAGCCAATTTTACTGATTCATAATATTAAGTTAATAGAAAACACCTGTAAGTGATATGCTAGACTTTGAAGGTAATAAACTTCAAATGAAAATTAGATAAGAACACATCAATTCATTTTGAACAGAAAAAACAAATTCTCACAAAGATAACTAAAGTTGAATACTTTACCCCCAAAATACAAGAGGGAGCTCAAGATGGCAAAGGTAGATACATCAAAAACTCATCTCTTTCCCTCTAGAAAAATTACTGTCATTTGTCTTCGTAGCAACAGAATACTCAAAATTAAAAGTAGATATCTCTAAATATTTGTTGTTTCATTGTTAATGAGTAAAGAGTGTTGTTCAATAACATCTGGCTTGTCTAAAACATCCTAATTTTAAAAATTCATTGAATTTCATGCTGGAATGAAACTTGGATAGAAAATGTCCAGATTTCGAGTTTTATAAATAATGTGAAAAATGAAAAAGACAAAAATAGTAATCAAGGGATACATCACCACTCTGGTCCCTCCGCCATGAGAAAAAAACAGAAAAATTTAAAAAGCTAAGAAGAATAAATTACACTTCATCTAATGAATACAATTTTGAGTCAGATTATGACTTTCCCGCTATGAAGTCTCTGTTTGAATTAATCCTGTAAGGATGTGAGAGCTAGAGAATAGGGAAAGGATCCTGTATATAGTAACTGACATACTTCGTGGCACAGTTTTTCTGATGATGTCCATCTGGTAAATATGAGATGAGAACCTAGGATAACACAGTTAATTAAATTAATTAGCTTTCTTATCACAGTGTCTGGGATACAGTAAAATTTACTAAAATTCAGTTCTCTTTGTATATTCCAAGTTCTGACTACACCTTTGGTGCTCTTACTTGGGAATTCACTTATTGAATGGGAAAGTACAAGGCATGACATGTATTATTATAATGAAGCTGATAAAACTATAGAAAAACAAAAAGTGGGTTTTATTTATGTAGTGGTATTATATTTTAATATTAAACTAAACTTAGAGCAGAAGTAAATGAAGATTTTTTGAAATGGGCTGAATGTTAAATATTTTAGGTTCTTCCAGCCATATGGTTTCTGTGAAAAATAGTTTTCTTGGCAATGGTAGCATGAAAGCAGTCATAGACAATACATAAATGCATGACTGTGTGGTAATAATACTTTAGTTACAAAAACAGGTGATGGGCTAAATTTGACGCAAGGTCCATAGTTTGCTGATCAGTTATTTATACCATATTCTTCAGTATTACTCCCCAACATTTTTTTAGGAATTCTTTTTGTCCTTGGGATGCAGATCATTCATTTTTGAGTTTTGAACTGTACTGAAGTAATGAAAATCTATAGCAGAATTGTTTTGAAATCCATGGCACTCAATTGCAGCAGACAGAAATGTGTTATTAGAGAGAACATTTTACAGTTCTAAGCTGACTTTAAATATTAAGAGCCAAATCCTAAGAAGACTCAAACTAAAGAGATTATTCCACACGACATATAATAAGGAAGAGTGTGTGGTGACGTAAAGGCATTTTTTTCCTACCCAAAAGTATATGAGAGCTTAATCAGACAGAAAAGCAAGAGAGAAAAATCAGAAGAGATATGACAGATGCAATTAGCATTTAGATGCTGGTTAGTTTCTAAAAGGGGCTAACATCTCAGTCTCTTCTTTTGGGTTGACCTGCAGGTAAGTGTAACCAGTTTCCTGAGTGCCCGCTTTCCCCCCTAATTATGGGGAAATGGCTGAGAGGTATAACAAGTCATTTGAGGACTGATGGTTCAGGAGGTGAAGAAGCAATGTGTGTAAACTTAACCATGGAGGACATAGGGGGACCAAGGACACCCATCAGCAAATGATACTCCAATAAAAATGGAGAAATTTCGCATAGGAATATTATCTCCAAAACTAAGAACGCCATAATGACACTTACATTGCCACCATGATGTAATCCAATTGCCAATTAGAGAAAAGAGGAAATATCAAAATCCAGAATTGATTAAGTACTTACTAAAAGAAATTGTTTTAAAGTAGAATAAACTGAGCTATTTGAATTGGCAACCTTAGTATTTGAGTTGCTGAGTAAAAGTCAAATCTTTTGAGCTATGCTAAATTGAGCAATATTTTAAAAATTAAGAATTTATATCCTTTTAAACCTCTATGTGATTGTCTAAATATGACTTATGAAATTTGCAAGATGCCAATGTTATATAACATGGAACTTGCCCAAACTTCACCTTTCTATAAAGCCAACAGAAGAGCATCAGAATACTATGAGAAAATAGCAGTAACAGTCATACAGAGAGAACGTATGTTTATGACATTTGAGACTGTATCTTTGGGCATTATGACCCAAACCTGAAATATTTATTTGCATGTGATGACCTACTAGTTGTGAATATCAAAAAGTGAAACTTTTTTTCCCCAAACAATATCCATTAATCTACATTAAACTGAATGTTGTTTTAGAATGCAGTTTTCTTGAGAATTTACTGTCTGCATTCATTTTTGCAAGTATTTTGAAACTATGAATTCCAATAGGCAGCCTACTAACAACAGAAAAACTTCACTGTCAGTTGTTATTTTTAACTCTTGCCTTATAAACAGGCCTTTATTCATATGGAACTGTAAGTCTATAAGGCGTCACAATTACAGTAACTATGTTGCCACCTTCTTCATTTACACACTGATTCAAGGTCTGAGGACAGAGAAGTGAACAACAGTGGCATAATGTCAGTTTGTGTGGATCTTACATTCCAGTGGAAGACAAAAGAGAACATCTGCAACTAGAGAAAGAAGAATTAAGTGCTATGCAGATAATTGAGACCGATGATGTCATCGTGTGTATCTGAGTGACTACCTGAGATAGCCTTGTGGATAAATGGCATTTAAGTCAATATCTTGAAAGAACCAGCAATGTGAATATTAAGAGAAAGAACTTTCAAGGCAGAGGTAACACTCGTGTGAAGACCATAAATTAAAAAAAAAAAAAAGAAGTTGCATAATTGAAAAACTAGAAAGTCGGTATTGCTTAAAAATAGCAGTTCAAAGGAGAGTGCTATTCGATAAGGTCGAAAAAAAGACAGAATCCAGCTCTACAGGACTTCGTAGGCAGAATAAGGAGACCGGATTTATTTCAAATACAGAGTGAAGTCAGTGATAGACTTCACATAGGAAGTGATTGTTTTTATACATTTGTAGCAGATGATTTTGGCCAACATGATTTTCGGGATGTGATAGTGGTGTCAAACCAGAGAAACTTTCAGAATATCAGGTAACAAGTGTAATAGGCAATAAAAGTAGAGAGGGAGAGAAATAGATGGATTCACTATAAATTTGAAAATATTTACAGATGAGTTGAAAGTGGTAGGGGAAAACAGAATACTCTATTATTATTTTCTAGATTTTTTATTTAAGCAAGTAAAGTGGATGAATGATGTTGTGGTTCTCTCAAATGAGGAATACCAGGGGAAGAAGTAGGTGAGGAGGTAGAAATAAAACATTCTGCTCGATATTAATTTTGAAATGACACATAATTCCAGATTTATTAAATGAATAAACGAATGATGTCCTTTTATTCAAAAGTCTTGGTTCCTAATAACTTTTAGCTTAATTTTTTTGTAGTTTGGAAAAAACCCTAAATCTCTCCTCAAACATTAGAGAGATATTTCTACATGAAGGCACAGAAATTAGAAGAAAATCATATCTGGGAAAATAATATAATAGGGGAGGAAAAGCTTGTAAGAGTTTACTTAAATCAAGTCTTTATTCATTTTCCTAGATGATGAAATAAATGTCAATAAAGATAAGTGATTTCTCGAAATAAGTATAATCAATGACTAAAACAGCCAGAGTACATGAGGTTTCTTAACTATTAATCCACTGCTATAGTTTTTTTTTTTTTTTTTCTTTTCCTTCTGGATGCTGTCCCATTTCCCCCAGGTCTTTCCCTACTCTATGGAAGATGAAAACCACTGAGAACAGAGTAGGCAAATAAATCATCACCACATCCTCATTATTCACATAATGAAATTCTTCTGTGGCAAAAACTGACAAGGGGAAAGTTTTGATTAAGCATTTAGGGTCCAGCAATCTTTGTAATAAATGTTGACATTTATATAATTCCAGAAATAACTATGAAAATCTTCATTTCCCATGTAAAATCCAGTTGTCCACGTAACTAAAGCATTGACATGCTGTGAAAACAAAATGCACGCCCCTCACATTTGTGTCCTAATGTACACCCGCACTGTAGTTACATCTCCCACATTTTCTTATTCTCTTAGTTAGTTGATAAATTCATGTTTTCTATTTCTTGCTACACTAGAAATTTCAAAATTCTCCATTTTACCTCTAAATTGCCCAATTTTTGTCTAACACTGATAATCTTATTTTCAACATTATATTGAATATTAGGTCCTTTTTATATTTTGCATGTACATTTTACACTAGAGCCTCCTCATACACTCTAACAAAAGATGGACTGAATAAAAGATGGACGGCAAAATTATAATTGATTAGTAGGTTGGTGAACCTCTAGCACAAATCTCTATCTCTCTCCCCCAATATACATACGCACTCACATGTATTTCCCGCCCTCTTTCTTTTTGTCTATTGTAATGATTTCTATGGTTTAAATATGGTGTGTTTGTCCCTACTAAACCTCATGTTGAAGTTTGATCCTCTGTGTGGTGGTGTCTGGAAGTGGGGCATAGTAGGAAGCATTTGGGTCATGAATGTGGATCTCTCATGAATGGCTTGGAGCCATCCCAGCAGTAGTGAGTGATTTTTTGCTCTTGCAAAACTGAATTGGTGCTGGGGGAATGAATTAGCTTCTGAGAGGATGGGTTGTTATAAAGCCTGGATGTCCCTTGGGTTTGCTCCATGTTCATACTTGTATGCTTCCCCTTGTGATAGGGAGCAGGGCAGGGAAGTTCTGGGTAAATAAATTCGGGTCCTGTCTATGGCTCCACCCCAGCAGACCTAGGTGATGACAGGCACTCCTGCTTTCAGGCCATAATGTTGCATTTTCCAAGACTACCTTGGTCCACCACACCCCCATCCTGGGCCTATAAAAACCAGAGACCCTAGCTGGCAGACGCACAGGCAGCCAAATATCAAGAGGAGCACATCAGTGGAAGAAGACACAAGCAGCTTTATGGCAAGAGGAGGGAGCACACCAGCAAAAGAGCACATGGACAGATGTCAGCACGCCAGCATGCCATCACCTGAGGGGATGAGGTGGAGTTCAGCTAGGGCAGTTGGAGGAGAGCTGTGGCAGCCAAGTGGCCCATCTTCAGGGGAAAACCATCTCCCTCTGTCTCTTCATCAGTGGAGAGCTACTTCCACTCAATAAAACCTTGCACTCATTCTCTAGGCCCTCATGTG
Organism: Cacajao melanocephalus; assembly: GCA_963573385.1. Classification (NCBI taxonomy): domain Eukaryota; kingdom Metazoa; phylum Chordata; class Mammalia; order Primates; family Pitheciidae; genus Cacajao; species Cacajao melanocephalus. Next base: position 4,593 of record CAUYLG010001700.1, on the reverse strand, counting down.
ATCTGATTCTTCTGCTACACCAGGGCAAGAACCTGTGATGTGGAAAGCCCTCTGTCCTTGCCACAAGGTAGAGGGTCTAATTGAGCTGGTTAACACAAGCCATCTATAGACAGCAAACTAAAAGAGCACCCTGTAACACAAGGCTACCGGCGCTTCAGGAGCTGTAAACATTCACCCCTAGATGCTGCTGTGGGGTCAGAGCCCCGCAGTCTGTCTGTTTGTATGCTCCCCTAGAGGTTTGAGTAGTGGAGCACTGAACAAGTGAGCCACACCCCTGTCGCATGCTTTGTGAGGAGACAAGGGAACCTTTCCATTTCACTTGGACTTTCTCTTCCACGTTTTTTGTTTTGAGATAGAGTCTCCCTCTGTTGCCCAGCCTGGAGTGCAATGGCACGATCTCTGCTCACTGCAACCTCCACTGCTGGGGTTCAAGTGATTCCTGGGCTTCAACCTCCTGAGTAGCTGGGATTACAGGCATGTGCCATTACCTCAGCTAATATTTGTATTTTTAGTAGAACCAGGGTTTCACCATGTTGGCCAGACTGATCTGGAACTCCTAGTCTCAAGTGATCCACCTGCCTTGGTCTCCAAAATTGCTGAGATTACAGTCATGAGCTCCCACTCCCGGCCCTCTCTGCCATGTTTTGATGCAGCACAAAGCCCTCACTAGAAGATAGGAAGGTGCTGGGACCATGCTTCTTGTGAGCTAATAAACCTCTTTTTGCAGAACTGTGAGCTAAATAAACCTCTTTTCTTTATAAATTACCCAGCCTCAGGTGTTCCTTTAGAGTAACACTAAGCAGACTAAGGCAGCCTCATTTTCTTTTGCTTTTATACCATGAAATAAATAATTTTACTCATAACAGTAATAGTATATTGGATATTATGCAAATCATTATTTTTTTTTTACTGATTGTACAGTTGTGAATAAAAATACTGGATAATATTTAAGTAATATAAAATTATTACCAAATCACTAAGGCTATATTTTTTTCATGATTGTTGGTAAAATGCACATTTTATATCAAATCTTGCACATCTACCTCCATAAGGCCCAGCTCTTTCACATTTATCTCAAAAACAGTACATTTAGTAATAACACAAGTATATAAGGTATTGAAAACAAAAAGTGTGGCTTTCAGTCCAGGATGTGTCCATCTTAGTTACTTGTGAATTTTTTTTTAATCATAATTTAGGTTCTGGGGTACATGTGCAGATATGCAGGATTGTTGCATAGGCAACATGGCAAGGTGGTTTGCTGCCTTCATCCCCCTATCACCTATATCTGGTATTTCTTCTCTCATTGTCCCTCCCCACCCTCCCCACCTCTGCTGTCCCTCCACTAGCCCCCTACTACTGACCACAGTGTGTGATGCTCCCCTCCCTGTGTCCACACGTTCTAATTGTTCAACATCTGCCTATGAGTGATAACATACGGTGTTTGGCTTTCTGTTCTTGTGTCAGGTTGCTGAGAATAATGGTTTCCAGATTCATTCACGTCCCTATGAAGGACATGAACTCATCATTTTTTATGGCTGCATAGTATTCCATGGTGTATATGTGCCACCTTTTCTTTATCCAGTCTATTGATGATGGACATTTGGGTTGGTTCCAGGTCTTTGGTATTATAAACAGTGCTGCAATGAACATACATGTGCATGTGTCTTTATAATAGAACAATTATAATTCTTTGGGTACATACTCAGTAATGGAATTGCTGGGTCAAATGGAATTTCTATTTCTGGGTCCTTGAGGAATTGCCACACTGTCTTCCACAATGGTTGAACTAATTTACACTCCCACCAACAGTGTAAAAGTGTTCCTATTTCTCCACATCCTCTCCAGCATCCATTGTCTCCAGATTTTTTAATGATCACCATTCTAACTGGTGTGAGATGGTATCTCAATGTGATGTTGATTTGCATTTCTCTAATGACCAGTGATGATGAGCATTTTTTCATATGTTTGTTGGCCTCATCTATGTCTTCTTTTGTAAAGTATCTGTTCATATCCTTTGCCCACTTTTGAATGGGTTTGCTTGCTTTTTTCTTGTAAATCTGTTTTAGTTCTTTGTAGATTCTGCATACTAGGCCTTTGTCAGATGGATAGATTGCAAAAATTTTTCCCATTCTGTTGGTTGCTGGTTCACCCTAATAATTGTTTCATTTGCTTTTCAGAAGCTCTGGAGTTTAATTAGATCTTCTTTGTCTATTTTGGCTTTTGTTGCCATTGCTTTTTGTGTTTTAGCCATGAAGTCTTTGCCTATGCCTATGTCCTGAACGGTTTTGCCTAGGTTTTCTTCTAGGGTTTTTATGGTTTTGGGTCTTATGTTTAGATCTTTAATCCATCTGGAGTTAATTTTAGTGTAACGTGTCAGGAAAGGGTCCAGTTTCTACTTTCTGCACAATGCTAGCCAGTTTTCCCAACACCACTTATTAAACAGGGAATCCTTTCCCCATTGCTTGTTTTTCTCAGGTTTGTCAAAGGTGAGATGATTGTAGATGTGTGGTGTTGCTTCTGAGGCCTCTATTCTGTTCCATTGGTCTGTCTCTGTTTTGGTACCAGTACCATGCTGTTTTGATTACTGTGGCCTTGTAGTATAGTTTGAAGTCAGGCAGCGTGATGCCTCCAACTTTGTTCTTTTTGCTTAGGATTGTTTTGGCTATGCAGGCTCTCTTTTGGTTCCATGTAAAGTCTGAAGTGGTTTTTTCCAGTTCTGTGAAGAAGGTCATTGCTAGCCAGATGGGGATAGCATTGAATCTATAAATTACTTTGGAAAATATGGCCATTTTGACAATGTTGGTTCTTCCCAACCATGAGCATGGGATGTTTTTCCATCTGTTTCTGTCCTCTCTTGTTTCATTGAGCAGTGGTTTGTAGTTCTCCTTGAAGAGGTCCTTTACATCCTTTGTTAGTTGTATTCCTAGGTATTTTATTCTCTTTGTAGCAATTGTGAATAGGAGTTCACTTTTGATTTGGCTCTCTGTTTGTCTGTTATTGGTGTATAGAAATGCTTGTGATTTCTGCACATTGATTTTGTATCCTGAGACTTTGCTGAAGTTGCTTATCAGTTTCAGGAGATTATGGGCTGAGATGACGGAGTCTTGTAAATATTCAATCATGTCATCTGTGAATACAGACAATTTGACTTCCTCCTTTCCTAATTGAATACGCTTTATTTCTTTCTCTTGCTTGATTGCCCTGGCTAGAACTTCCAATACTATATTGAATAGGAGTGGTGAGAGAGGGCATCCTTGTCTTGTGCCAGATTTCAAAGGGAATGCTTCCAGTTTTTGCCCATTCAGTATGATATTGGCTGTGGGTTTGTCATAAATAGCTTATATTATTTTGTGATATACACCATCGATGCCTAGTTTATTGAGGGTTCTTAGCATAAAGGGATGTTGAATTTTGTCAAAGGCTTTTTCTGCATCTATTGAGATAATCATGTGGTTTTTGACTTTGGTTCTGTTTATGTTTTCAATTATATTTATGGACTTGTATATGTTGGATCAGCCTTGCATCCCTGGGATGAACTCTACTTGATCATGATGAATTAGCTTTTTGGTTTGCTGTTCCATTCTGTTTGCCAGTATTTTATTGAAGATTTTTGCATTGATGTTCATCATGGATATGGCCTGAAGTTTTCTTTTTCAGTTGCATCTCTGCCCGGTTTTGGTATTAGGATGATGTTGGTCTCATAAAATGAGTTGGGGAGGATTCCCTCTTTTTGTATTGTTTGGAATAGTTTCAGAAGGAATGGTACCAGCTCCTCTTCATACGTCTGGTAGAATTCGGCTGTAAACCCGTCTGGACCTGGGCTTTTCTTAGTTGGAAGGCTATTAATTGCTGCCTAAACTTCAGCCCTTGTTATTGGTCTATTCAAGGATTCAACTTCTTCCTGGTTTAGTCTTGGAAGAGTCCAAGTGTCCAGGAATTTATCCATTTCTTCCAGATTTACTGGTTTGTGTACACAGAGTTTTTGTAGTAATCTCTGATGGGAGTTTGTATTTCTGTGAAATCAGTGGTGATATCCCCTTTATCATTTTTTATAGCATCTATTTGATTCTTCTCTCTTTTCTTTTTTATTAGTCTGGCTAGCAGTGTATCTATTTTGTTGATCTTTTCAAAAAAACCAGCTCCTATATTTGTTGATTTTTTGAAGGGTTTTTTGTGTCTCTATCTCCTTCAGTTTTGCTCTGATCTTAGTTATTTCTTGTCTTCTGCTAGCTTTTAAGTTTTTTTGATCTTGTTTCTCTAACTCTTTCAATTTTGATGATAGAGTGTCGATTTTAGACCTTTCCCTGATCCTGATTTGGGCATTTATTGTTATGAATTTCCCTCTAGACACTGCTTTGAAAGTGTCTTAGAGATTCTGGTATGTTGTGTCTTCGTTCTCATTGGTTTCGAAGAACATCTTTATTTCTGCCTTCATTTCATTATTTTTCCAGTTTACATTCAGGAGCCAGTTGTTCATTTTCCATGAAGTTGTCCGGTTTTGAGTTAGTTTCTTAATCCTGAGTTCTAATTTGATTGCACTGTGGTCTGAGAGACTGTTTGTTATGATTTCCATTCTTTTGCATTTGCTGAGGA
>CAUYLG010001698.1:0-23984 GCA_963573385.1 Cacajao melanocephalus | reverse complement strand
AAAACACTGGTTGGCTGCTTGTTTGTTATTTTCATCCCTTATTCCTTCCTGTCTCCATTGTTAAGCACAATTATTGGCAAAAAAGAGGTTTTTAATACCCGTTTTTAGACTGCATTCTAGCCTGGGCAATAGAACAAGAATCCTGTTCTCTCTCCCTCTTTCTCTTCCTCTTTCTTTCTCTCTTACATTCTTTTTTTTTATATCTTTCGCTCTCACTTTCTTTCCTCTCTTTTTCTTTCAAAAAAAAAATTAAAAAAATTAAAAAAAAATATTCTCTATGGGGTAAATAACATTTCTATTTCACTAGTATTGGTTTCTAGGTATTTATCCTGTTCTTTTATTTGGAACATATTTCCCTGTTTCTTCATTTTTTTTTTTGACTGTCTGTGCTGGTTTCTGAACATTAGATACAGCTTTCTCTTTCAGTGTTGTCAATACTGGTCTTGTATTGGAGAAGGATCTCACCAACCTAATTGGCCAGAAAGTCTAAGACACCTTTCAGATCTTTATGTTTGACCAAACTACTGTATGTTTTTGTTGGACCCCAGGAAATTAGGATGGGCCATGTCCTATCGGTAACCTCAAAGTAGGTAAAATAGTAAATGTACCCTGTAGATAAATCTGGAAAAGTTGGGGTGTTACATGCGTGTTCCAATCCCTTCTGTCTTCATGGTGTAGCTGAGGGTGGATGTTTATCTTCCACTCTTTCTGCACTAAGCCAAGGAGAGAATCTGAGGCAAGTGTCTTCACTCACATACAAGCTGCACCTTCTGACCCTGGGGGAGGATGGCCACTGGCAGTGGGTCCATTGTATGTTCACCTGATTGTTTTCTGTGATCTATGGATATTCCTAAATGCAGAGCCCCAACAACTCCTAGAACTAGGCAGTTAAAGAGGCAGTCTCATGGTGGGAGCTATAGAAGTTGTAACACTAGCGCATGGACAAATTCATTCCATAAAGAATTAGTAGATCTGGATTTATCACTGGGTAACCAGCGGGGGAATCCTCAGGAAGTGCTGAGCTCCTGTTCAGGCTTTTAGAGGTCTACTGTTTGTCTGCCCCTTTAACTCCCTGATACACGTTAGTTAAAAGCCACTCTGTCAGGTAGCTCCCAGCAGGGTGTACAGAAAAATCATTTCCAGAGAAAAATAGCTGCCCTTTTAATGCCTTCTTTGTGCTGCTTGTAGGAGGTATAGCTCCTGGAAATGGTTACAAACCCATTTAAAATCACCTCTTTGTTCTGTGCTCTAGGAAGACTTGCGTATGTTCAGTCCTCTCTGCTCCCAGAGTCAGGAGGTCTAGAATGCCATTCCTTGGGTAAGGGCTACAAAAGCTGGGGTGCCCAAGGCAAACTGCCCTGAGGAGGAGTTGGGGGCGTGAAGTTAATCCTGGGACACGCGGGAGAAGTCTTGGCAAGTGCCAAACCCCTGCTCAGACTGCTTGCAGTCTGCTACTTGCCTGTTCCTTTAACTCCCGATGCCAATTAATTAGAAGCCAAGCCATTAGGTAGCCTTAGGAAGAGTGTGTAGGGAAACACCTTCCAGGGGAAAGCAGAAACCATCCTGCAACATCAAAAGACGTGCATTGGAAAATAACTCACCCAGATCTACTTCAATCAGATGTAAAGCCATTTACTAAGGAAACTATACCCTGGGGAAAGAAGAATACCCACATATTTTGAGGACTGTTAGATATAGGGACAAATTTGGTACTGATATCCAGGAATGTAAAACATGATCATGGCTCAGATCCAGCTTATAGTGAGTGCTGTGATTTCACAGACCTACCCAGTGGTTATATTCCCAGTCACTAAATGTGTAATTAAAATGAACATACTGAGAAATTGGTAAAAGCACCACATTGGTTCCTTGACCTGTGAGATAAGAGCAATGACCACATGGAAGGCCAAGGATAAACCTCTGAAGCTGTTTTTCCTCCTCCAACCAGTAAATCAAAAAGAATATTACATCATGGGGAGTATTGCAAAGAATCATGCCACCCTCGAATACTTAAAGGATGAAGTGGTGTTGGACCCCATCATATCTCTATTTAATTCACCAACATGGCTTATACAAAATCCAGATGGATCCTGAAAATAACCTATTGCAAACCTAACCAAATATTTGTACTAATTTTATCATTGGAGCAGGTGTGGCATCTTTGATAGGGCAGTGGTATACTGCTGGTATTATTAACCTGGTGAATATGTTCCTTTCCAATCCCATCAAAAAGGAAGATCATAAACAGTTTGCATTCACTTGGAACTGACTACAGCATGCTACAAATATTATATTTATAGTGTTGTTCCAGAAGTAGGTTTACTTGCTTGTTCTCTGTTACAATCCAAGATACCCTTAGAATTTCACATTGGTCCACTATATTGATGACATTATGCTAATCTAACTGGATGAGCAACAAGTGGCAAGTATGTTCATGACCTTAGGAAAACACATGCTCCAGGAAGGGTAAAATAAAAGCTATGAAGATTCAGGTGTCAGCCCTATCCAGGAGTTTTTTATGGTACAGTGGACTGGAAAATGTCAGATCATCCCCTTCAAAATAAAGGTTAAATTATTGCATTATGCACTTCTTACCATGAAGAAAGAAGCACAATACCTGGTGGGCCTCTCAGGTTTCTGGAGTAAGAATATTCCTATCTGTGAATACAGCTCAGTCAATATATCCAAGTAAATGCAAGGATGTAAACTTAGCATGGGCTACCCTTTAGGTTATGGCAACCCCTGGGAACTTTGGATACTCATTCCACAGAACAAGCAATCAATGAGTCACTATCTTTGTAGATCATCAAGGGGGAGTCATACTGCCTTTACACATGCAAAACTGTATATAACAATACATTTGGCATCCAAGAAATTTACTTATGTATATCTTGGCATTCCCTTGCCAATTTTGCCTGTAAACGAACAAGTGCAGCAGTCACAGGTTGACCAGGCTAGGAGGCAGCCCTCAAGAGTGAAATAAGCCATCAAGATCAGCAGAAGTGCTAGCTGAGGGTGAGGGAAATCCACAATGGATAGCAAAGGAGGCAGATAATGGGTATCAGTTATACCCTTGAGATTAGCACTAGCTGTATACTAGTGCTATACTGTAGTTCATCTCTCTGTCTTTCCTTGCATAAGTTTACCACAGGAGAGGAGGCCCATCAGAATTCTAGAGGAGCTTCTCCAAAACTCAGATGAAGTGAATCTGAATGGAGCAAGGAGTGGACTTTGGTGGATGCCTTTGATGCACTGCCTAGATCCCTCTTTGTGAAGGAGGGTTTATTCTCAAGCTGCTGGGAGTGCTGGCTAGCACTCATTAGTTGTTGGCCCTCTCCAAAACTTTCCCTCAGCTGAAGAGAACCACCTCACAAGGCTACTCTTTTTCCTGGAGACAGACTGAATCTAAAAATCTGAAAATAACTTGTCAATGCAGGCCCATTGTGGCCTGTCCCCTTCACCACAATTCAGACAACTTTAAAGGGCCATCCTGGCTTCAGATCTCCCTATGGAGTCAACTGATGCCTCAAACATTGATACATTCAAACTTCTTTCTCATCCCAATCGTGCTTTCTTCCTTTTCCTACACAGCGATTAATCCTGAGAGCACTTTCCAGTAAATGTCTTGAACACTAATGTCCTTCTCAGAGTCAGCTGCCTGGGGATCCCAGTCTTCAACAATTAGGGAAGGAAAGGGAGCCAATAAAAATTCCACTGATGAAAATGTTACCACTATTGACATCTGGGGCTTGATGCTCCTGGAACCCTCTCAAACATGTCTCAGAACTTTCCCACTGGGGGTTGAGGTCAGAGTGTTTATCCACCAATTTCTACACCTTCTTTGGCTGAGCAGTCTCTCTGAGGGTTTTAACATTCTGGCACTTTCTTCCTGCTCTGTATATGGGCTGAGGAAGCTCCTAAGGATAGAGAACACCATCAAGTAGAAAGACTCAGGAAGCCATCAGCCTATAATGGGGACTGTCCCCAAGGTGAGTATAGGGATTACAAGAGGAACACTGACATAATCTACAATTCGGGTCATATAGTACCATGTGGTATATTTCCACTAAGGAGGGAAAAAAGCTAAATTAGTTTTGGGGATGATAATAGGAATAGATTCAAGATGATTGCTGGAATAAAGTAGCATAAGTCAGAGGCTATGCTAATGATGCTCTGTTATCATGTATTTTCCACATGGAGTATAAGATACAGCACTGAGAGTGTGCATGGGTGTGGTAGGGTTGCTCTGGGGGAAACATACATCATGATCATGTTTTACAAACCAACAAGCATTTCACTGGTTCCTGTCTTGAAGGAAAGGCTAAGCTTTGAAGGCAGGAAGTATCTTACTCATTTTCGATGTTGTGGAGTTTCATGGGGTTGGGGTCATTCTGCCTCCCATGCAAGGTGTTGTGATTGAGGTGATAGAAAAATAGGCTCAGATATCAGCTCTGCCATTTAATATCACTAAGGTTTTTGCTATGTTATTCAAACTCTTTAAATCTCAGTTTCCTTACTTATAAAATGGGGATAATAATACATGTTAAATAAAATTGTTAAGAGAAGTCAAAGGATGCAAACACCTGATAAAACATCTTGTTGAGCAGTGCTCAACAGATGTCATTGCCACTTCCTCAAAAAATTGGGGGATGAATGAATTAACATATCCAGACTTACTTGAAAATTTTGGTAATACTACGGAGGTCCAAAAGTTGTTATGGAGCTCATGATTATATTGTTAGGAGCCAAAATCTTGTTATAAGTTTTGATTTCAGTGACATCATCAGAGAATGCTTCTCAAAGGCTCCAGCATGTTCAGTATTTAAATTTGGTTACTACAGTATGTTTGAATGGAAACAAAGTGACAGCCACAATGGCGAATGATTAGATCATTTGAAATCTGTTTATTATTAATGTGTTTTAAATGCCTTTTTGGACTAATACCACGGTACTCCACTTGATAATTATATAGCAGCTTGGGATTTAAGAATATGATCATTTCTGCAGTGCTGTTTAACTTTTAAAAATGTACTATATCCAGAGTTGGAGAATAAAAAACACTTAGTACTTAATTCCACTAATTTATCTCTTGCTGAGTATTATCCATCTTCCCAACCATTTTCCATTAATTTTACTCACTTGCTGAAATTTAGTGTTGTAAAGAATAAAATTACTTATTCAAGTTTACTTGGTGAGAGAGCTTCAGGATCAGTTTTCACAATTTCCATCCATCTTCCTAAAACATTAAATTCCTCCAGCTGTAGCCCATACCTCAAGTCCCTGAATCAGTCATTACCAGATTTTTTAGAAAGTTATTAAATGGCCTCATGCTTTAAGGCTTGAAAAAAAAAATAGTCTCAACAGAGGGAAAGTTTAAGGAAGTTACACATACATCAAAAGAAATAGAGCCAATCATGGAAGTCTGTGAGGAAGCAGAAAAAGACAAAGGCAAGTAAGTGTTATTCATGGTGAGAAGTACAGGAAGTAGGACTTGGGCTTTGTACTCTGCTAATCACTGTTCCAACTTAATTCTCAGTCAAAGTGGCCCAAAGTCATTCCAATTTATCTTCACTTGGTAAGAAATAATAATGATAAAAATAGCTAATGTTTACTAAGTGCCTACTGTGTATTAAACTAGTCTTATTTCCAACTATTCCTTACTCCTACCCAATGAAATAGTTTTTTTAATGACCCTTATTTTACAATAAATAAGAAAAATAGGAATTGCAGAGGTAGGTACCATCAGGGTTCTGGCAGGAAAAATAGTGGCCCCTCAGAGGCTTTAAATACAGTGCTTAATGAAGGATCCCTTTAGCTCCCTTTATACAATTGTTGGAAGGACTGGAAGGAACCAACAAGGGAACCAGCGAGAGCTGGAGCCATGAAAGAGCATCAGTTGCAAAAATCGTGGCCCTGCAGGGAAGAATTAAGGACCAACGTCTGCTTTCAGATCTCTTGCCAGTTCCTCCATTGGCTAAGCCATCCAGATACCAGAGGGAAAGGGAGCCTAATTGCTGCATTTGGTGGAGGTAAGCCTTCCAGGGCACAGAGCAGGGTGAAGAAGAATGGAGAAGGTGTCCAAAAGGGCAAATGGAGAATAACCATATTACATGGCTACATGGCTTGCTGATGATCACTTGATGAGAATGACTCAAAAGTTCATGCTGTAGGGAATATTATAGGTCCAGGGTGAACTGCTTCATTGTTGTTCCCGATACAAGTCCTCAAAATAAAGTAGAATTTCTTACCCATAGTCTACCTATAACAAGTCCAACTTTCATCCTGCTGAGCCTTAAGAAAAAGTGGAGACCAGTGATGGGTAGAGCTAGGAAAGCAGTTCCAGGAGAGCAATTCTAGGAAAGCAGTTCCAGGAGAGCTATTCTAGGAGAGCAGTTCCAGAGCTCTCCTAGAATAATGGTGGTAGTCTAGTAGCAGACTTCTTGGTGGAAATCTTATAAGCCAGGTTTCCACTGAGAAATAAAATGACATATTTAAAGTGCTGAAGGAAAAAAAAAACTTTTACCCTAGAATAGTATATCTGGCAAAAATATCCTTCAAACATGAGGACAAATAAATACTTTCCCAGACAAACCAAAGCTGAGAAATTTCATCAATACCTGATCTGTCCTACAAGAAATCCAAAGGGAGTATTTCAATCAAAAAGAAAAGGACATTAATGAGCAATAAATAACCACCCAAAGGTACAACTTACTGGTAATAACAACTACACAGGAAAACAAATTATCAAAAATAATAACTGCAACTTTTCAAGACACAGTACAGTAAGATAGAAACAGCAAAAAGTTAAAAAGTGGGGTGACAAAGTTAAGGTGTAGAATTTTTATTTGTTTCCTTTTTGCTTGTTTGTTTATGCAAATAGTGTTATCAGATTAAAATAATGGGCAATAATATAGTATTTGCAAGCTTTGTGGTAACCTCAAACCAAAAAAAATAAATAAATAAATAAAAATTAAAACAAAATTTGGTGGAGGTAAGCCTTCCAGGGCACAGAAAATCACCTTCACTAGAAGAAGACAGGAAGTAAAGAAAGAAGGAAGAGAAAACCCAAAAACAAATAACAAAATGGCAGGAGTAAATCCTTACTTATCAATAATAACACTGAATGTAAATGGGCAAAACTCTCCAGTCAAAAGACCAAGACTAGCTGAATGGATAAAAAAACAAGACCCATTGATCTGTTGCCTACAAGAAACATATTTCACATTTCACCTATAAAGACATATATAGACTGAAAATATCAGGGTAGAAAAAGATATTCCATGCCAATGGAAACTAAAAAAGAGTAGGAGTCACTGTATTTGTATCAGACAAAATGGATTTCAAGACAAAAACCATGAGACAAGGTCACTATATAATTATCAAGGAGTCAATTTAGCAAGGAGATAGAACAATTTTAAATATATACACACCCAATACTGGATGACCCAGATATATAAAGAAAATATTATTAGATCTCTAAAGAGAGAGGCCCCAATACAATAATAGCTGGAGACATCAACACCCCACTTTCAGCATTGGACAGATTCCAGGCAGAAAATCAACGAAGAAACATCAGACTCCATCTCTACTATAAACTAAATGAATCTAGTATTTACTGAACATTTCATCCCAGAGCTGCAGAATACACATTCTTTTCCTCGGCACATGGATCATTCTCAAGGATAGATCATTTGTTAGATCACAAAACTAGTCTTAACATTAAAAAAAAAAAATCAAGCATCTTATCTGACCACAATGGAATAAAACTAGAAATTAATAATGAGGAATTTTGGAAACTATAAAAATACACAGAAATTAAAAAATATGCTTTGGAATGACCAGTGGATCAATGAATAAGAAGGAAATTGAAATTTTTCTTGAAACAAGTGATAATGGAAACACAACATACCACAACCTATGGGATACAGCAAAAGCAGTACTGAAAGGGAAATTTATAGCTATAAGTGCCTACATCAAAGAAGAGGAAAAACTTCCAGTGAACAATCTAACAATGCTTAAAGAACTAGAAAGGCAAGAGAAACCAAACCCAAAATTTGTAGAAGAAAAGAAATAAAGATCAGAGCAGAAATAAATGAAATTGGAATTTTTTAAAAATGCAAAAGATCAATAAAACAAAATGTTGGGTTTTTTTGAAAGGTTAAACAAAATTGACAAACCTTTAGCCAGACTAAGAAAAAAGAAAAGATCTGAATAAATAAAATCAGAGATCAAAAAGGAGACAATACAACTAAGACTGCAGAAATTCAAAGGATCATTACTGGCTACTATGAGCAACAATATGACAATAATTTGAAAAATCTAGAAGAAGGACAAATTTGTAGATACATACAATCTACCAAAATTGAGCCAGTAAGAAATCCAAAACCTGAACAGCCCAATAACGAGTAATGAGATGGAAGCCCTAATAAAAAGTATCCCAGTAAAGAAAAACCTGGGACCTGATTGGTTCACTGCTGAATTTTACCAAACATTTAAAGAACAAATGCTAATCCAATTCAAACTGCTTCAAAAAATAGAGGAGGAAGGAATACTACCAAACTCATTCTACAAGGCCAGTATTACCCTGGTACCAAAACCAGACACATCAAAAAAATGCCAATGTCTCTGATGAATATTGATACAGAAATCCTCAGCAAAATAGTAGCAAATTAAATTCAACAATACATTAGAAATAACATTCATTATGACCAAGTGGGATTTATTCCTGAGGTGCAAGGATGGTTCAACATATGCAAATCAATTAATATGATACATCATATCAACAAAGTGAAGGATAAAAATCTTATGATCATTTCAATTGATGCTAGAAAAACATTTGATAAAATTCAACATTGCTTCATGATAAAAACCATAAAAAAAACTGGGGATAGAAGGAACGTACCTCAATATAATAAAAGCCATATATAATAGACCCACAGCTAGCATCACACTGAATGGGGAAAAACTGAAAGCCTCTCCTCTAAGATCTGGAACTTGACAAGAATGACTACTGTCACCACTGTTATTCAACATATTGCTGGAAGTTCTAGCTAGAGCAATCAGACAAGACAAAGATATAAAGGGCATCCAAATTGGAAAGGAAGGAGTCAAATTCTCCTTGTTTGCAGATTATATGATCTTATATTTGGAAAAACCTAAAGGCTCCACAAGAAAACTATTAGAACTGATAAACAAATTCAGTAAAGTTGCAGGATACCAAATCAAAATACAAAAATCAGTAGCATTTCTACATGCCAACACTGAACAATCTGAAAAAGAAATTTAAAAAGTAATTTCATTTACAATAGCCACACAAAATTACCTAGAAATTAACCAAAGAAGTGAAAGATTTCTATAATGAAAGCTATAAAACACTGATGAAAGAAACTGAAGAGGATATCAAAAAATGACAGAATATTTCATGTTCATTGATTGGAAGAATTAATATTATTAAAATGTTCATATAGCCCAAAGCAATCCCTATCAAAATACCAATGACATTCTTCACAGAAATAGGAAAGACAACTCTAAAATTTATATGAAGCCACAAATGACCCAGAACAGCCAAACTTATCCTAAGCAAAAAGGACAAAACTGGAGGAATCACATTACCTGACTTCAAATTGTACAACAGAGCTATAGTAACTAAAACAGTATGACACTGGCATAAAAACAGACACATAGACCAATGGAACAGAATCAAGAACCCAGAAACAAATCCATACACCTACAGTGAATTCATTTTTGACAAAGATGCCAAGAACATACACTGCAGAAAAGACAGTCTCTTCAATAAATGGTGCTGGGAAAACTGGATATCATATGTAGAAGAATGAAACTAGACTCCTATCATCATATACAAAAATCAAAATAGATTAAGATACTTAAATATAAGAGCTCAAACTATCAAACTATTATAAGAAGACATTAGGGAATATCTCCAGGACATTGGTCGGGGCAAGAAATTGTTGAGCAATACTCTCACAAGCACAGGCAACCAAAGCAAAAAATGGACAAATAGGATCACATCAAGTGCAAAAGCTTCCACACAGCAAGGTATACAATCAACAAAGTGGAGAGACAATCTATGGAACAGGAGAAAATATTTGCAAACTACCCATCTAACAAAGGATGAACAATCAGAACATATAAGGAGCTCAAACAATTCTGTAGGAAAAAATCTAATAATCTGATCAAAAAAGGGGCAAAAGATTTGAACAGAGATTTCTCAAGAGAAGACATACAAATGGCAAACAGGAGTATGAAAAGGAGCTCAACATCATTGATCATCAGAAAAAGGCAAATCAAAACTATAATGAGATATCATTTCACTCAGGTTAAAACGGTTTATATCCAAGAGACAGGCAATAACTCTGGCGAGGATATGGAGGAAAGGGAACCCTTCTATGTTGTTGGTAGGAGTATAAATTAGTACATCCACTAATTGAACAGTTAGGAGGTTCCTCAAAAAAAACTAACAACTGAGCTGTAGCAGGACACGCTGCAGACAAAACCTCTTGGACACCAGGTGTGTGAAGGAAGTGGCTTTTTATTCAGCCAGGAGTCTCAGCAGACTCGTGTCTGAAGAACTGAGCTCCCCAACTAGAAAATCCTGGCCTCTTTTAAAGGCTCACAATCTTAGAAGGTACAAGTGAGAGGATTGTGATTGATGAGGTAAGTGAGGGTCTAATCGTGATTAAGCAAGAACAATGCCTTCTGGGGAAGATTCCTCCATGCCTGTGATCTATAGACAGGATAGGAACTAGGGTGGGGGTTTTGATCTTTAACCTCCAGGTCCAGCTAGTGGCACTGGTTTTGTCTCTTCCACTGACCTTGTGCCTTCTATTTTCAATTTTTACTTTTCCTTTTGAAATGCGATGTAGAAGGCTAAGGGTAAGTGGTCTTGGAAGCGTAAGAGGCAGGGATCTCCGTCCTTAGAGCTACCATATGATCCAGCAATGCTACTGCTGGGTATATATCCAAAAGAAAGGAAATCAGTATATCAAAGAGGTATCTGCACTCCAGTGTTTGTTGGAGCACTGATTTGGAAGCAACCTAAGTGTCCATCAACAGATGAATGGATAAAGAAAATGTGGTACATATACACAATGGAGTACTTACTATTCAGCTGTAAAAACGAATAAGATCCAGTTATTTACAACAACATGGATGGAACTGGAATGTTAATGAAATAAGGCAGGCACAGAAAGACAAACATTTCATGTTCTCACTTATTTGTAGAATCTAAAAATCAAAACAATTGAACTCATGGACATAGAAAATAGAAGGATGGTTACCAGAGGCTGGGAAGCATAGTAGAGGGATGTGGGGGATGTGGGGATACTTCATGGGTACCAAAATATATAGTTAGAAAGAATGGATAAGACTTAGTATTTGATAGCACAATAGGGTGACTATAATCAAAAACAACTTAATTATGCATTTTAAAATAACTTAGAGTATTTAATTGGGTTGTTTGTAACTCAAATGATAAATGCTTAAAGGGATGGATATCCCATTCCCCATAATGTTCTTATTTCACATTGCATACCTGTATCAAAACATCTTATGTGCCTCATAAATATGTACACATACTATGTACCCACAAAAATTTTAAAAATAAAATAAGAGGCTGGGTGCAGTGGCTCATGCCTGTAACCCCAGCACTTTGGGAGGCCAAGGCGGGTGGATCACTTGAGGTCAGGAGTTCGAGACCAGCCTGGGCAACATGGTGAAACCTCATCTCTACTAAAAATAGAAAAAAAATTAACCAGGTGTGTTGGCACGTGCCTATAATCCCAGCTACTCAGAAGGCTGAAGCAGGAGAATCACTTGAACCCAAGAGGCAAAGGTTGCAGTGAGCCGAGATCGTGCCTGAGCAACAGGGTGAGACTGTATCTCAAGTAAATAGGAAGAGCTGATCTTCTTTAGGGGCTATGACCTTAGGAGCTTGAGAAACTTTCTGCACAAAATAGAAGCAACTAATTCCCTGCTTTTGCTCAAGGCAGTGATACTTCAGTTTCAGTAGATAAGACAGAGTCATTATAGTAGTTTCATCACTAGTTTAAACCATACTAGTTTAAACTTAGATGCCTCCTTGCACTCTCAACAGAGATATTGAAGGTAAGGGATGCATATGATTGCTAGCAGATCCTTTGCACTTGGAAAGTGTATTTTGATGATAATAACATTAAATTTCAGCTAGGCAAAGATTAATGTAACTTTCCTCAACAAACTTTTAAAACAGTCCTGTGAAGTGGGCAAGACAGACATGATAGGTCCCATTTATAGGTAGTTTTTAAGTGGCAAAGATGGAATAAGAACTATAAAATCATTGATGATGTTACCTGTGATTCTAATACTCATTAAATGTTTGAATCTCCTCTATCTCTCCCAAATGGCTGCTAGCCTATAGATGAATACCATCCATGTTAGGGAACCCACTATGAGAAAGAGAGGTATATTGAGGGCCCAATCTCAGAACAGTGCTTAAGCTGTATAAATCAAGGTTCTTCAAAGAAACAGAAACAATAGTGTCTGTCTGTCTGTCTGTCTCTCTCTCTCTCTCTCTTAATCCATGTATATATATAACATAAAGATACTGTGAGGAACTGACTCACATGATAATGGAGGCTGAGAAGTCTCATGATTTCCATCTGTAAGCTAAAGACCCAGGAAAGCTAGTGGTGTAATTTCAGTCCAAATCCAAAGGCCTAAATCCCTGTGTCCTCTGACTTTTTGTTCTATTCAGGCCCCTCAGTGGATTTGATGATGCCCACCCACTTTGAGGAGAGCAAGCTACTTGACTGAGTTAACCAATTTAAATGCTAATCTCATCCAGAAATATCTTCACATGCACACCCAGAAACAGTGTTTAATATGGGCACCCCACAGAGCAGTCAAATTGATACATAAAATTAGCCATCACAGAAGCCATCTCAACTTTAGAACCCCATGGGGTTTCTAGGCCTTTGTTGTGACTGCATCCCAGCCTGACTTCTCCCTTAACCTCAAGGCTATATGAAAGACTGTTAGCAATTCATCTGGAGTTACCAGGGTACTGTGAATGCCTATCCCACCCTCTTAGTGGGAGTGAGTGTGATGATTAGTTTTACGTGCCAATATGGCTAGGCTGTGGTACCCAATTATTCCATTAAACACTAATCTGGATATTGCTGTGAAGATATTTTGTAGACGAGATTAATATCTATCAGTTGACCTTAAGTAAATAACAAAGATACTATATTCAATAATCTGGGTGGTCTAGATTAGATTCAATCCACTGAAAGGCCTTATAAGCAAAATTGAGGTTTCTCTGAGGAAGAAGAAATTTTGTTTATGGACTATAGCATCAGCTCCTGCCTAAGAGTTTCAGGCCTGCTACCCTGCTCTACAGATTACAGACCTGCCAGCTCCCACAATCACATAAGCCAATTTCTTGAAATCAATCTCTTTATTATCTCGAAATAAACATAGTGGTGTGGTGGTACGGCCAGATTGGCAGGGTTGAAGAATGAAAGAGAATAAGAAAATGGAAACAGAGGACAGAAGTTCACCTTAAAAAAAGTTTTAAATTTACTTTTGAGGGGTTTGGTTGTGATGGTAAGAGATTGGGGGGTCAGCTAGAGATGGATGCGAGATCAATAGAGTTGGAGTGTGTGTGTGCACGTCTGTGTGTGTGTGTGTGTAAGACTAATGGAATGCTATTAAAATGATCCAGTGGAGAGGAAAAGGTTGAAGACAGAAGGAAAAAGAGACAAGATATGGCATAAAGTTCTAAAACAGGGGGAGGGATGTCCTGAGCATAGGGGGAGATATTGGCCTTGGATGCAGAGGGAGGGCAGTTACTCAATAACAAGAAAACTAGGAAGGAGGAAAGAATGGATATAAATCTGACAGGGAATGGAAATCTGGAAATGGGAAAGTAAAATGGGTTTTCTAGAACAGCTGCAATTTTCTTTATGAAATTAGAAATAATAGTAGAAAATAAAATTATGACTTATCTTCTCATTGATTAGCTTGCACAGTAACTAGTTGCCAGCATATATTTGAGAATCCAATAAATGAATGAATTTTGACCTTTGTTGTGTTTTTATAATGGTTGATAATGTTTTTAGTAAAATTGTTGAAAAGGTTTTAAAAATTCCAAATGATCACTTCCAGCTAGCTTTAGGGCCACCTATAAATAAATCATTTCACAGCTGCTAAAGCGGAGTTTGGAAATCCCCTACTCAAGTGTAAACAGAACACTCTCCCAATGCACTTTTCTTTTTTTTTTTTTAACCTCAGTCAGCAGGACTCAAAACTTCCTTCACTCTCTGTGAAAATTAAAGGGAAGCAGTGACTTTACATGATCTCCATAGATGGAAACCATTTTGCATTTATGGTCTCTAATCTTGACTGAGCCCATAACACTGTTCTCAATCTTTTATCTTTGAAAGGAAAAACATAGTGATACAAAAGACACAGAGATTAAAATAATAAATTCCTATTTGCCCAGCTCCAGAATCAACAAATACCAACCTTTAGTCATATTTACTTCAAATCTTTTTTCTTTCTACTAAAAGGCGTAAAACACAACCAGTAAAGTTGAAAATTTCTTGAGTGTGGAAAAGTCAATAGAAAACGCTTGGTGGCAGGGCATGGTGGCTCACACCTGTAATTCCAGCACTTTGGGAGGCCAAGACTGGAAAATCACTTGAGGTCAGGATTTCAAAACCAGCCTGGCCAACATGGTGAAACCACATCTCAACTAAAAATACAAAAATTAGCCAGGTGTGGTTGTGCATGCCCATAATCCCAGCTACTTGGGAGGCTGAGGCAGGAGAATCACTTGAACCCGGGAGATGGAAGTTGCAGTGAGCTGAGATCACACCATTACACTCCAGCCTGGGCAACAAGAGCTAGACTCCATCTCAAAAAGAAAGAGCTTGAAAATACAGGAGATAGTCAGTTGGCCAAGGTCTTTAAGCTTCTAAAGGGTTAAACCACCTTCGATTGGTGGTTCATGACAGTTCTGAGAAGAAAAGTATGACAGAACACTGGGGAAAAGATTAGCCTAGGAGAGAGAAGAGGCCTCCTCTTCTCTTAGCAGGAGGGAAGGAGGTAGGTTCTGGCTCAGTAAATTACTTCCTCTGGGACTTTAGTCAAATCTGAATTTCCTCTGCCGCAGTATCTTCTGTTAAAGCATAGAATTACAACAAATGGTGTCTAAGGTCTTTTCAGGATGTGAATCATAGGGACTCACTTCAAGTTAACCCAAACCATTGGAAAGGCTTCTCCCAGAATTCTCATTTTAGGAGTGCTTCAAGGCAGGGCCAACCTTTATAATGTGATTCTATTTGATGGGCTGGGAAGCTGGCTGGCTGAAAAATTTCAGTGTGTTTCCCTCGTTGTGAGTTGTGACACAGCTCCTCTGTTTTAAAGATGGCACTTTGCCAGCATTAACTAACTTCATTGTTCATGGCAGTTTTGAGGAGGAAATGGTGACAAGCAGTCCAAAGTCTTGAGTACTTTATGCCATGCCAAAATGTTATAAAATCATCAAATATAACCACTTAAAAGAATTTTAGCAATCGTTTCATTCAAACACTCACCCAGAACAAGGGGTCACTTAGAAAGAACATTGCACAAATAGCATTGACTGATTTTGTTTTCCATCCTCTGTGACTTTAGGGCACAGTATTATGTTCTTGCTCTATGCCAAAATAAACTTTACTATGACAAGTATAAGCTACCAGGAATATTGTGACAGCACAGACACTGTAGTGACATTGTGAGAATGATAGCAGACAGACTGTTTAGATGCACCTTAGAATAGTACTTAGTCCTCATGAACTCCGTTAGCGGCAGCAATGGTAGGAAAAAAGCTGACTTGACTTTTGCTGGTGCTGTTCCAGCTACCTCTTGGTTAGCTGAAGTTTGCCTTCCAATAGATTTCTTAAGAAGAGGCCTTAGGAGCAGTAATTCATGTGCAAAATTTCCTTTTGCCTTTATCCTTGAATAGCAGTTTGTCTAGATTATCCCTAGCACAAGTGACTAGTCCTAGCTCTCTATCCTTCCCTCATTGCATCCTTGCTTACTTTGAAGGAAGGTGCATGACCAATTTTTTTTGTAAAAATAGTATTACTTAAAGGGCTATGAGAGTTTTTTAAGTTAACATTCAGTGCAATTATACTATTATATCCTTTACATTTATGCCTTTGGGGAAAAGGGCTGTCTGTTATCTGAAAAAATGGTTATGTTAAAGCAAAAGCAAAATGGTCTTGTATTAGAGTTGGCTGGAAATTACATTTGTAACATTTGTTTACTGTTTAAGAAACAAGCTACTCTGAAAAGATTTGATCACTACATATTTGGTGAGTGTTCAGCAGTAATTATTAACACTCCACTTCTACTTGCCAATGAGTATTGATTGTATTGTCCTTATGGAGAGTAAAAGAAATCTCAGAAGTCCTCTCTTTGCCATAGAGTAACTTACATGACAATATAGCACTGTTCTCTATTACTGAGACTATGGTAATATAGCTTTCTAATCAACCACCTGGGACTTTTTCCTTTAAGTTTCAACATAAGCTAAATGAGCAGCTAACATTTTTGGTTTAAGATAAGGATCTTTTTTACTGGAACCTTATATAGAACAGAATAATGAGAGTAAACAAAACCAGTGTGCTCAGAGACATGTGACTTCAAACATGCTATTGTCATTGTCTCAGGAATGTTTCCTTCGCCTTATTAACTTTTCTCATTAGAAATTGAAATATATCTAATCTTAAGTGAGGTGAAGAGAAACACTACTTCACCTGAGTACAACTCTGAGATCATGAATTCTGAGTTGAAAAACACAGCAGAAGTCACCTAACCAAATTACCTAATTGTCCAAATGAGGAAAAAGTAATCTAAGTTGACTGATAGCATTGCCAAGGTCACATAACTAGTAGATCTAACAGTAAAGCCAGAGCCAAAATGGCTCATACTTCCTCATCCAATGTTCTTTTTGTCACTCAATCCTATTCTTGATCTAGAAAAGAAGAAAAAGACACAGAACTCCAGACCTAATTGTATTAACAGAATACAATTTTCAAAGCAAAATGAATTAAGAGTCAAAGATACATGCAAATGAAACATTCCCCTACTCAAAGACATTCTTGACTCCCTGTGGTTTCAAAGTCTATTTGAAATCTTTGCCCCCTGCCCTTCACACCATTCCAGTAGGTTGGAGACTGATGTCAAGATTTCAAATCTAAAACAAAATGGCAAAGGAAGTCAATTTGGTCTGATTTTTCATATGTAAGTCAATTAAATCTGTTGTCTCCTATAGAAAAACAAGTAGTTTCTTAGATGATCATTATGGAATAAATAAGTTTTGGACTCAAGTCTTTGTAGTGTCTCTATCATTCTTTTGCCCACTGGGATTCTGTTTATTACAAGAGTCATCAAAAGAGAAGTTCCAGAAAGCTTAATTCAAAAAACAAACATTAGAATCAATACTGAGAAAATTACATATTTCAGACACTACAGTGAGTACGCTCATTGCTAGGAGGCAGGGAAGTTATGAAATTTTTTTGCATCCCACTTCACTGAATTTTAGAATTAAGTCTCTAAAAAGCTAAACCCCACAGAATATTCTTGGCACAGTCAAAAGAAAGACCCCAGCCCTCTGACTACCAGCTGTGCCATCTTAGGCAAGTCTCTTAACCTTTCTGTACCTTCGCTTTCTAATCTGTAAAATGAGAGTGATGAGAGTACTACCTGATAAAAACTAAAAGAGAGGATATAGACATTCAAAAATAGGCTGGCCACAGTGGCTCACATCTGTAATCCTAACACTTTGGGAGCTTTGGTAGGAGGATTGCTTGAGGCCAGCAGTTCGAGTCCAGCCTGGAAAACAAAGCAACACTCCATCTCTTAAAAAAAATGTTTTTTAAAAAATTAGCCAGGCAAATGTCTGTAGTCCTAGCCACTTGGGAGGCTGAGGCAGGAGGATCACTCCAAGAATTGGAGGGCTGCAGTGAGCTATGATCGCACCACTGCACTCCAGCCTGGGTAACTGAGTGAGACCGTCTCAACAAAAACAGTGTGTGGCGCACAGTGAGATTAAATAGTTGTTTCCTACTCCTCTTCTTAATGTGTCTGTAAAGGTTTCATCCAACTTAACTCAATTTGGAGAATGAAAGCATGAAAAGGAAGTATGAATTAGTACTTAGATAGAATTAGGAAAAAAATTCCCCCCATGGTACAGAATTGCACAATTAAGTGAGTCTGAAAGTAGAAAGAGGCTAAGGGGGAAAGACTGGAGTGTGGTTGCAGAGAGGTTGAGGACACAAACTTTGTCTCCCAAGATCTACCATCCCAGGCACTAATACTTCCAAGTGATACTACCACTGTTTGCTACATGTTGGCCAAGCTGCAACTGACATTCCTGGGGTGCTAGTTCCACAGAGGGAAAATGAATATATTGAACAAGGTGCAATCTGAGGTCTCATCTGAATTCTGTGTGACTTTATGAGACTTGCTTGAAGCCACACAGCTGATTAGTGACAGAACCAGGGTTAAAACTCACGTTTCCCAACTCGGTCTCCTTTTCACATCTTCCCCGTTCTTGCTCCTATTGCACAATTGTGTTTCATTTCTACTGGGTCACTCTTTTCTCTTTTTAAAATTGAATTTTATTAGATTGGATCATTGTTTTAGACTAGCTCAAAAAAATCCATGCATTCAATTTCAGTCATTTACCTCATCAGTATTTGAGAGGCAGCGGGCACTGAACTAAGGGTTAGACCTAGTTTGAATTCTAGTTCTGTCATTTAAGAGTCAAGTGACCTCGGGCCAGCCATTTACCTTTGCCATTCCTCAGTTTCGTCATCTAGAAAATGGAATAAATAATACCCTACTTCTGGGATTTGGAGGACTCGGGATTTTTAGTGGACCTGACACTCTGCATCTTTTCCCTTGTGCTAGTTAATACTCTTAGTTATAAGTAATAAAACTTTCTTAGCTTAAAAGAAGGAACTTTATTTGTGTCATGTAACTTAAGGATGGAAGACAAAAGGTACGTGGTACAAGTGGAAACAAGGCACTGTCAGATTGCTCCTGTGTGAGGTCAGTTGGCGGTCAAGCAGAACCAGAACCAAGCAGACAAGTGAGATTGAGAGGCTCTGAAGTGGTGCTTAGGAGGTGTGTGATCCAGGTGGTTCCCTAGAGAGATGTTGTATAAACAACATGTGTTCACTCTTTCCTTATTGCAGACCAGCATCATGAGCACTGAGCTGACTTGCATCACAGACATCTTGTTGTTAATATTTATCTTAGACCAGGTGTGCAATATCCAAATCCCAGTTCACTAAAGTAATGTATATTCCCACTACTATGCTATACCACGTCGATGGTCATCATCCTAGACTTCTACTTGACTAGATATAGGCTGCTTCACTCATCTCCAACCATTCTTCCCTTGTTCAGTATTTTCTGTGTTTCTTCACTGATAAAGGAGTTCCATTTTGGTGATATAAACTATTTTATCTTACCTCCAAAGTTTCATTGGCATAGAAAATGTAATTTCTCAGGGTTTTCACACATTTATTTTTCACATATAGTTTTCACAGCTATATTTACATATAAACCTTTCAGTAAATATTAATAAATGCTCAAAAACATATCCCATCATTTGATTGAACCACATGAAAGTAGTTATAAAAGGTATATTGTTTCTGCGCACTTAAAGCTCAGAGTAGAAGACACGTGTTCCGTTTAAGCCGGGCACTGTAGCCAAACCTCAGGCAACGCACTTGAACCTAGCTCCACCCGCTCTCTGTTTCTGATTCACTTTACTCTTCGAACAATTTTAAAAATTCTCATCTGGTCCTGCACTGGGAAGCTGTGCTTGCACTTGAGCCTTCTTCAAATCTCTGTCTATCCCAAGTGGCTTATCAAAAAAAAATCCTCTTCACTAAATAAAGTGCTCTTTATGAAAGATTCCATGTAGTTTGTTCCACTTCATTCCAAAGCACTTTCAAATTAACAGAAAAATATAAAGTGCAAAGCTTTAACTTCCAGGTATTGAATATTAATATTTTATTATCAGATAAAAATCTGGAATTTTAGGCCTTGACAAGAGATGTAGGAAGACTTTTTGGGGCCTCTAAAAATCACACCACTGAGTAAGTAAATTCTGCTTTGATATAATTACTATTGGTCCAGAAGTTCACTTTTATTGGTCTTTTCCTCAATGCAATGACTTAGCTTTATCCTGAGTTTCAGACGATGACATTGTTAGAAAGTAAAATATATCTAATACCAAAAAGGTATAATGGTGAGTCACAACTCTTTTAGGGTTTCATAGTTCCCCTGGGACCAGGATTGAAAACTGGGCAATTTGATATAATAGGGATGTGTGGTTTAAGCAGCCTTAGCTTCTCCTTTACTTCTTCCAACCTTCACCATCTCTGCTTCGTCCAAGGTTTTGATGGCATTATGCCCACATATTTGAAGGCATCCAGCCTATTTTTCCTGCCATCTTTCCCCATTAAGGTGCAGGGAGCAAATCTGACTCACCTATACTAAGGCAGCTGAGAGTACATCCCTGGGGAATTGAGAAAGACAGCAAATCACACTCAGGTATAACTCAGAGTTTCCTCAGCACACTGATAATTTCATCTGAAATCAACGACCTTGGAAATCATATCCAAGCATTACTGAGCTCCTACGTAAGTGTAGAGAAGCCATAAATCAATAAAACACAGTCCCTAGGCATAAACTGATTATCATCTCACTAGGAAGTAACTACAATGCCAGGCAAAATATATCAAGAACTGTGACACCAGGATTGAGAGGAGGGCTCAACTTTTGTTAGGTGGACAGGGGAATACCTGTTGTGCTTTAAAGATTAAGTCATGTCCATACCTGTAATATAAGGGAAAATGACATTTCAAATAGAGGAAAGAACTTGAGCAAAAGCATGAAAATGTGTTGTGTGGAGATAAAGCCCAGAGAGGAGAATAGCTTGGGATAGAATGGAAACTCTCATATGTAACGTGTATTATAGAGTCACAAAATAGGCTTGGTCCCTGTTCATTTCTTCCATGCACTTATCATAATCAGTAACTACATATTCATTCATTTGATTATTATCTAATTCTTTAGAAGTATATGGATTTCTAACATAATTTAAGTATGTCCTTATGGAAATAGGTACATATATACATACACCCAAAAAACAAACTGTGTGCTGTTGCCATCCCAGCCATCTGCTGTTCACATTGTCATTTCTAGTAAGCAATTCTAACAATTCTTATATTCGATATCATAGGAGACAAGTATTTTAACTGTGATTACTAAAATTTTAGTTGCATATCATGCTTTCCAATTTTTCTATTTTAATACTTGAAATAATTGTCTTGAATATCATTGTTGCTGGTGAATCAATTCCCTCCAGCTTCCATCTTACCCGTCTCAGACCTTTTCAGCCAGTGAGCAGAGGACCTCTTCTCATTGATTTTACTTGTGCAGGGCAAACATGGAGTCCACTCATCTTTGCTCATAAGAAACAGGAGAAGTTGTACTTTTTTTTTTTTCTTTTTTTTTTTTTGAGACAGAGTCTCACTCTGTCACCCAGACTGGAGTATAGTAGCACTATCCCTGCTAACTGCAACCTCCTCCCAGGGTCAAGAGATTCTCATGCCTCAGCCATCCAAGTAGCTGGATTACAGGTTGGTACCACCGTGTCTGGCAAATCTTTTGTATTTTTAGTAGAGACAGGGTTTGACCATACTGGCCAGGCTGGCCTCAAACTCCTGACTTCAGGTGATCCACCCAACTTGGCCTCCCAAAGTGCTGGGATTTCTGGCATGAGCCACCACGCCCAGCCAAAGCTGTGTTTTTTGCTGTGAATTTCTTAGAAGTGGCAGAGCAGGAATGATTTGATCCAGGACCATATGAAGCACTTACAAATTTAGTTAACAAGAAATTTCTTTCAAGTTCTTTTTAAAATTTCAAAAGAATTTTTTTTTGTCCTCAGATTTGTATGACTCTGATTTAGTAACTGTACAATGACATTGCATTTAGGCTTTTCTGCCTTGATTTAACCCTCTAAAATTGGAGCCTTTTGTCCCTGCTTCTTTATCTGTGAAATGAGGTCTATAATG
Organism: Cacajao melanocephalus; assembly: GCA_963573385.1. Lineage (NCBI taxonomy): Eukaryota > Metazoa > Chordata > Mammalia > Primates > Pitheciidae > Cacajao > Cacajao melanocephalus. The sequence continues at coordinate 1,842 of CAUYLG010001698.1, read as the reverse complement.
CTGACCTCATGGAAAAATGGTTTAATGACTTGACTGAAATAGTGGCACAGAGAAAACATTTTGTACTCTGTCTCCTGAACTGAAGAAACATAACTAACAATGGTAAAATGGGAAATTCTCTATAAGACCACTTTCCTAAGAAGAGGTAGAATTATCACCTCAGATACCTATTATTTATCTGTCCTGAACAGTTTTGAACTTCTCAGTATGTGGAAAATCATAACATCATTGAATAACATATGCACATTCAATAAATTATGTGATTAATTATGTAATATATTATAAACAATTATTTTGTATTGCTTCTAAGTATTCAGTTAAGAGCGAAGTTCTCTAAGGAAATTACTGATTATGCCCACCTCTGTGTGGCTTTTCAAAGTTGGGTACAGGTGTGCAAGACCTGAAAGTGTCCACTCTTAAAAGAAAGAATGAACAAATATGTTGTATCGTGAAAACATTTTCTACAATGTTAAGTAGGACAGGGGGCAGTTACTTAGTGCCAAGAAATTCTGATATTTCCAGATTTGAGCAGCAAATAGCCCAGGCAGTCTGAAAGAAATGCAGATGAAGAATTCAGCCTAGTGGGCACCTCTAGCTAAGAGGATGAGGAACCACATGTGGAGAGGTGAGTTCAGGCAGAGAGTGGACAGGCAGGGAAGCAAGTCAAGAAGATCAGCAGAGGCCCAGGGATCCAGACCAGGAAACTCATAACAAAGAGACCTAAACCCAGACAAAGGGTCTTAGTTACTAGAATCAAGCATCAGCCAGGGTTTGGGTAATAGGCATAGAGCCCTGCCAACTGGATGCTGAAATGTCTTGTCAACTGTAGTGCCAGTTCTCCAGCTTTGCCTAAAACTTGACATCTTTCAAGTTTTTCCTGGTTGAACAGCAAAACCCCATGAAACCCCTAACTGTATGTAGTATAGGATTCCAGTGAATGCCCTTCTTCCTTTAACTATGTGATGTGACGTAGAAAATCCTTCCAGTCTCCACTCCTGCAGCCATGGATCATGAGCACTGGATTCAGGACCAGGCAACTGGATAATCTGCCCAGGACTGTGAATCTGATGAAAGACATGAAGATGAAGAGATGCTGACAATTGAGTGTTGGCATAGTCCTGTAGCTGCAGTGGTGACCTCCTGGCCAGTCTTCTTAATACAGTATCTCATACTTCCTACTTCCTGTACCTCTACAGCTTCTTTGGCTGCTGCCTGTCCTCTGACTCTTGTTCCCTACACTCCTATAGATTCTGCAAACCACCAAGGTTATGTTAGTAAATTCCTTATTGGTTTAAGAAAGACCCTGCATCTACTGCTTTCAGCCAAGAACTCCATCTGTTATTCCTGGTAAAAGCCTATTCCAGATCTCAGAGTCTCACTGACTTTCCACAGCCAATTAGTCCTCAGTTCTCATATCTGCTCCCCACGTTCTCATATCTGTACCTGTTCTTCCATTTCTACAACAACTGCCATATCACTTCTCACTGAAATGACTGCAAGATGACAGGAGACAAATGATACATCCATAATCTCTACCAGACATTGGAAGACTCAACTCTTCTCTACATTGGGCTTCTGCTGAGAAGGCGTGGAAGACAACATTCCAAACTCTAGAGCCCATATTACTTGAGATCTGTGAAACGCGTCCTTCCTCTCTTTAAAGGGCTCTTTGTAGACTAAATAATTATCTAGTCCTTTGATCTTTCTGAAGTCTTAACAAAATGTTGTACAATGACATCCTTGGCTTTTTTCTAGACCACCTATTCTTTCTTTTCTTCTTTTTTTTTTTTTTGGCGGATTAACTGCAGAACCAACTCCTGAATATTCAGAAGTTAATTCAAT
>CAUYLG010001697.1:0-14621 GCA_963573385.1 Cacajao melanocephalus | reverse complement strand
TCACCTGAGGTCAGGAGTTTGAGACCAGCCTGGCCAACATGGCAAAACCTGTCTCTACTAAAAATACAAAAATTAGCCAGGAGTGGTGGCGAGCACCTGTAATCCCAGCTACTTGGGAGACTGAGGCAGGAGAATCGCTTGTGCCCGGGAGGCGGAGGTTGCAGTGAGCCAAGATTGTGCCATTGCACGTCAGCTTGGGCAAAAAGAGTGAAACTCCATATCAAAAAAAAAAAAAAAAGAAAATCTCTATTAACATAGCTAGATCTTTTCTTCCAGACCCTCCCAATCCTAAAGAGATTAAGTAAGAGTCTAGCACCTTTTAAAGATCTAAATAGGAAACATTTGTCATCTATCAGCTCTAAGGGCAGCCACTTATAAGACTTCAAAAGAACCTTGGTCTCTACAGTCTTTTATCTTAACCTGAACATTTCCTTTCTATGGATCCCAGGTCTTTAGACAAACTCAACAAATTGTCAACCAGAAAATGTTTAAAATTTGCCTGGAACGTGCCCCCGCCTCCGCAACTCCACTGGTGCTCCACCTTGTCCCACCTCTCTGGATCAAACTAATATATTACTTACATGTATTTTATTGATGTCTCATGCCTCCCTAAAATGTATCATGCTGCATCCCAACCTCCTTGGGCACATGTTTTGCTCCTGTTGCCCAGGCTGGAGTGCAATGGCGAGATCTTGGCTCACCGCAACCTCCGCCTCCCAGGTTCAAGCAATTCTCCTGCCTCAGCCTCCCAAGTAGCTGGGACTACAGGGATGCGCAACCATACCCAGCTAATTTTGTATTTTTAGTAGAGACGGGGTTTCTCCATGTTGGTCAGGCTGGTCTCGAACTCCCAACTTCAGGCAATCCATCTGCCTTGGTCTCCCAAAGTGCTAGGATAACAGGCATGAGCCACTGTGCATGGCGACAATATTTCTTTCTTTTTGTTTTGTTTTGTTTTGAGACAGAGTCTCAAACTGTCATCCAGGCTGGAGTGCAGTGGTGCGATCTTGGCTCACTGCAACCTCCACCTCCCAAGTTCAAGCAATTCTCCTCCTTCAGCCTCCTGAGTAGCTGGGATTACAGGCGCACATCACCACACTAGGCTAATTTTTTGTATTTTTAGTAGAGACGAGGTTTCACCATGTTGGCCAGGCTGGTCTCAAACTGCTGACCTCATGATCCACCCACCTTGACCTCCCAAAGTGCTGGGATTACAGGCATGAGCCACGGTGCCTGGCTTGGCAATATTTCTTCAATTTCTTTTTTTATTTTTTTTTTATAAAGAGAGGGTTTCACCATGTTGGTCAGGCTGGACTTGAACTCCCGACCTCAGGTGATCTGCCCGCCTTGGCCTCCAAAGTGCTTGGATTACAGGTGTGAGCCACCACACCCGGCCATTTCTTTAATTTCTATGATAAGATCTTAATTATGAACAAAGATATTAAATAAGGCAGATTCAGTTAATACCCCTTCTCTTTCAGCCTCCCAGTACCAAACCTTACATTGTTTATGTTGCCCTTTGGTTCTTGCTGTCCCTGTTTGGTAAGTGATATCAGTGCTCCAAATATCTAGGCTTTTCTTGAGTCCCAGTTTGTATATCAAACTTGCCTATATAGGATCTCTCTTGTGCTCTTTTCTTACACTATAGATAGGACCTGTTCACCCCTCCAATATTAATACTAATTACCATAAGTGATAAAGTTGAGTACTATCCTCTGTCTTCCAGAGAGTTGTAACTTCAAACTCAGTAAATACCAAAGTTGATAAATGCAAATCTAATTCAATGAGAAAAAAACCTTCATTAAGAGGCTGGGCACGGTAGCTCACATCTGTAATCCTAGAACTTGGGAGGCCAAGGCAGGTGGATCACCTGAGGTCAGGATATTATATGTAAATTTTCAGTGCTGCAAAAGAAGTAGCACTCGAATATAAATTTTCTCAGCAAGGCAATTTACTTCTATGGAAAAGTGTATCTCATAGATGGAGGAATGGTGAGCACACACCTGGACGAGGGAGGAGAAAGCGTTCTTATTCCTGACGCAGGTAGCCCCTACTGCTATATTGTACCACTATTAGCTAGGGTTGGACTGCACAGTTCTAAACTAATTCCAATTGGCAATTTTATTTTATGTTTTTTTTTTTATTTTTTAAAGATGGGGTTTCTCCATGTTGGTCAGGTTGGTCTCAAACTCCCAACCTCAGGTAATCCACCCACCTCGGCCTCCAAAAGTGCTGGGATTACAGACATGAACCATTGCACCCAGCCCAATTGGCTATTTTAAAGAGAGCAGGGTACAAGCCAAAGTGGAGGGGGTGGGTAGTTTGATGGGAAGGATGGTTACAGATAGGTCAGAGCAGGTGACCAGGGGTGACTCAGGTCAAAGCAGGTGACCAGGGAAACAGATGTGAACTACTGATTAGAACTGGTAGGAAAGTTGTTTATGAAACTAGAGGCAAGGGGGCACAGAGAATCAGGAAGTTAAACTTTAAAATGGAGAATTAAAGAATAAGAGAGCTGAACATACTGACATACTGATTCTTTGAAGAGAAACTCAGAGTGCGCTATATCTAACAAGGAGTTCAAGACCAGCCTGACCAACATGGTGAAACCCCATCTCTACTAAAAATACAAAATTAGCAGGGTGTAGTGATGCTTGCCTGTAATCCCAGCTACTTGGGAGGATGAGGCAGGAGAATTGCTTGAACCCAGAAAGCGGAAGTTGCAATCAACCGAGATTGCACTACTACACTACAGCCTGGGTGACAGAGAGACTCATCTAATAAAAAAAAAAAACGTTCATTAAGAGTCAAATAATTTGGCTGGGCATGGTGGCTCATGCCTGTAATCCTAGCACTTTGGGAGGCCAAGGCAGCTGGATCACCTGAGGTCAGGAGTTCGAGATCAGCCTGACCAACATGATGAAACCCATCTCTACTAAAAATACAAAAATTAGCCTGGCATGAGCCAGGCGTGGTGGTGTGAGCCTTGGGGGTATGAGGCAGGAGAATCACTTGAACCCAGGAAGCAGAGGTTGCAGTGAGCCAAGATTGGGCCATTACACTCCAGCCTGGGTGACAGAGAGAGATTCCATCTCAAAAAATAATAATAATAATTAAAAGAGTCAAATAATTGGTTAGTAATTACAACCATTTGAATGCCAACTGTGTACCTAGTGTATTATGTCGCTGGATTCTCCAAACTCCCATTTTTCAGCTTTGGACATTGAGTTGTCAGGAAGTATTGTCATTTGCAGAATAACTTTGTCAGACTTCAAACATCAAACTGAAAAACGCTTTCCTCTTCTAATTTAATTTTCATTTTTTTTAAGTTAAATCTATGTATCCTTACAGATTGAAAACTCAAATAGCTCTGCAAGGCTTGTGGAGAAAAATAGCACCTTCCCAACACACAGACATTTTCTATTTCCTACTTTTTAGCTGATATTTTTAGGCCTACAGTTCTCCAAATACTATGCATATGTTACTATTCTTGATTTTTATTTTTGGTTTGGAACACAGTCTATTGACTTGCCATTATAGAAGGTAAAAATGAGGCTCTTTTTTTTTTTAACCACCACCACCTCCACCTTTGCTACCATCACACATCTGAATATTTCTCATACCCTCCCATCGTCCAGATATGATGATATCATGATTTTGATTAGATCAGTATAATTAGAAGCAAGAAAGGGAGCATTAATGGTTAAGAGCCTGAAACTGGGCTTTCAGGGTAAAAATTGTGGCTCTGTTCTTCACTTCCTGTCCAATCTTGGTGTAGTCACCTAATCTTTCTGGCTTTGATTTCCTCAACTGTAAAATGATGATAAAATGAGTAAATCTACATCATATTATATGAGAACCATGGGAGTTTTTTTATTTTTATTTTTAAGATGGGGTTTCACCATGTTGGTCAGGCTGGTCTTGAACTCCCGACCTCAGGTGATCCGCCTGCCTTGGCCTCCAAAGTGCTTGGATTACAGGCATGAGCCACCACGCCCAGCCCTATGGGAGTTGATATATATGTATTCATATATGATAACATATATAAAGCATGAATATTAATATACTAATGCATATTAATTACTTCCATTATCTGATTATCTTCACCTCTCATCATCTCTTTCTCAAAGGAAAATTCTGCTTCCTTAATCCCACATCTTTTTCTTTCTTGGTTTATTTTCTCATTGTGGGGGTGCTTACTGAAAACAAGAACATTGAAAGTAAATTTGGGGGACTGGGCATGGTGGTTCACGCTTGTAATCCTAACACATTGGGAAGCTAAGGCAGAAGGATTACCTGAGGTTAGGAGTTCAAAACCAGCCTGGATTTTTGTATTTTTAGTAGGGAAACCCAGCCTCCACTAAAAATACAAAAGAATTACCTGGACGTAGTGGTGGGTGCCTGTAATCCTAGCTACTCGGGAGGTTGAGGCAGGAGAGTTGCTTGAACCTGGGAGGCTGAGGTTGCAGTGAGCCTAAATCACACCACGGTACTCTAGCCTGGGCAACACAGTGAGATGCCATCTAAAAAAAAAAAAAAAAAAAAAAAGTAAATTTTGGGAGAGTTTCCATGTCTAAAAATGCCTTGATAATCTGTCATAAGATTAGAGAAAAAGAAAAAAAAAAAGAATGTCTTGAGCTACCCCCACACTTAAACAATAGTATAGCTTATTATAAAATTCTAGGAAGAAAATAATTTCCCTTAGAAATTAAAGGCATAGCTCTTTAAAGAAAAGCTGATGTCTTTCTCTTCTGTCATCTCTCTGAGACTCTTACTATTTGAATGACGAATTTCTAACATTTACCTCTTTAAATAAATCTGAACTTCCTCCCTTGTTGTCTCTCTGTGATTCCTTGTATTGGAATGTGGGACTTCTAATTTACATCCCCTGCCCCCTTTTCTCCCCTTTTCTTATCTCTTTGGTCTTACTGCTTTACTTTCTAGGACGTCTCCTTTAATTTTCTTTTCTTTTCCTTTTTTTTTTCTTTTTGAGATGGAGTCTCACTCTGTTGCCCAGGTTGGAGTGCAGTGGCATGATCTCAGCTCACTGCAATCTCTGCCTCCCGGGTTCAAGCAATTCTCTTGACTCAGCATCCTGAGTAGCTGGAATTACAAGTGCATGCCACCATGCCTGGCTAAGTTTTGTATTTTTAGTAGACATGGGGTTTGGGTATGTTGATCAGGCTGGTCTTGAACTCCTGACCTCAGGTGATCCACCAGCCTCAGCCTCTCAGAGTGCTAGGATTACAGGCATGAGCCATTGCGCCCGGCCTGATTTTGCGAGTGTTTTACTTCCTTCTTTTACAGTCTATCTTTATTTCCTAGAGCTGCTGTAACGTAGTACCACAAACTAGGTGGCTCAAACTACAGAAATGTATTGTCTCACTGTTCCAGAGGCTAAAAGCCTGATATCAAAGTGTCAGCAGAGTGAGGCTCTCCTGAGAGCTGGGATGGAGAATCTGTTCCATGCTTCTTTCCCAGCTTCTGGTATTCTCAGGTGTTGTTTGGCCTGCGGATGACATTCTTCCTGTCTTCACCTCCTCTTTCCTTTATTCATGCCTGCTTTTGTGTCCAAATTTCTCTCCTTTTAGAAGATCACCAGTCATATTGACTATCATCCACTCTAATGACCTAAACTTAATTTAATCATCTGCCAATACCTTGCTTCCAAACGAGGACACATTCACTGGTGATGGGAGTTAAGACTTCCACATCTTTTTGGCGACAAAATTTAACCCATTACACAGTTGTTTTAGTGCCATCTCAGGAGACAGCAAAGCCAAATATACTTTTTCATTCCACGATCTTAAATCAGAAGTCTATCCTTTGCTCCTTTGATGATGCTATATTGCATATTTTGAGTCTTTGTGTCATGAGCTATCCAAGGCCCCGAGGACATAAAAACAATGTAAGTATGGAAAAACAATATAAGGCTGGGCCTGGTGGCTCACGCCTGTAATCCCACCACTTTGGGAGGGCGAGGGAGGCGGATCACCTGAGGTCAGGAGTTTGAGAACAGCCTGGCTAACATGGTGAAACCCTGTCTCTACTAAAAATACAAAAAATTAGCCGGGCATGGTAGCATGCACCTGTAATCCCAGCTCCTCGGGAGGCTGAAGCAGGAGAATTGCCTGAATCCAGGAGGTGGAGGTTGCAGTGAGCCAAGATTGTGCCATTGCACTCCAGCTTGGGCAACAAGAGTAAAACTCTGTCTCAAAACAAACAAAAATATAATATGCTGTTTTTGCATTCTTTTATGAGGCAGTCAGTCAGGGAGGACACAAAAGGAGACAGAGGAGACACTCGGGAAAACAAAGTTTTCTGACAAGTAACTTGGTTTACTTGTGAGTAAACAAGCTGTGAGTAACAACGTTTACTCACAAGTTCCAGAGACTGCAGTCACAGCATGCCATACAGGGCCACACATGGGAAAAACTCCAGGGAGGTCGGGGGAAAGAAGATAGGAGCAAGGGTAAGGCTTAGGTCAAAGCTTTCATTGGGGTTTCCATGGGAAAAACAAGAAACAGAAGGGTAAACAATTTAGTTTGAAATATTTCTATGGGCTCTAAACCACAAAGGTTGTCCCTGGTTGCCTGGTAACTGGTCCTCCTATGATTAAGGCAGAGGAATGTTGCTTCCTGGAGTATACAGGTTGGATATAGGAGGTATGGCTCTAGAGTTTGCATATCAAAGGCATGTTCTCAGCTAAGCCCTTGCTATCTCTCTCTCTCTCTCTTTTTTTTTTTTTTTAAATAGAGACAGGGTTTCACCATGTTGGCCAGGCTGGTGTCGAACTCCTGACCTCGTGATCCATCCACCTCGGCCTCCCAAAGTGCTGGGATTACAGGCATGAACCACCATGACTGGCAGAGCCCTTGCTATCTCTAAGAACTGGCTAGCTCTGGTAAAGACAGTCTCTCCCCAGCCAGAACTTTTTTTAAAAGTCAAAACACTGGTGGGGCATAGTGGTTCGTGCCTGTAATCCCAGTACTTTGGGAGGATGACGAGGGTGGGTCACAAGGTCAGGAGTACAAGACCAGCCTGGCCAATATGGTTAAACCCTGTCTCTACTAAAAAAAAAAAAAAAAATTAAAAAGAAAAAGTCAAAACACGATCATATACAGAAAATAAGAAAACAAACTCTCCTGCTACTGGAAGAGACTATCTGAAACTAGGGACTGAATGCCATTAGAACTCCCTCAAGGCTGGGCATGGTGGCTAACGCCTGTAATCCCAACACTTTGGGAGGCCGAGGCGGGCAGATCATGAGGTCAAGAGTTCAAAACCAGACTGGCCAACATGGTGAAACCCCATCTCTATTTTAAAAAAAAAAAATTTTTAAAAAAAGGACTCCCTCAAACTCTGTATATATCTCTATCGATCTTTATCCCTGTCATATACCTTGCCTCTCTGAGTGTTACCTTTTTTTTTTCCTTTTTTTAAGACAGAGTCTCACTCTGTTGCCTAGGCTGGAGTGCAGTGGTGCAATCTTGGCTCACTGCAACCTCTGCCTGCCGGGTTCAAGCAGTTCTCCTGCCTCAGCCTCCTGAGTAGCTGACTACCTGCCACTCGGTACGTGCCACTGCACCCAGCTAATTTTTGTATTTTTAGTAGAGACGGGGTTTCACCATCTTTGTCAGGCTGGTCTTGAGCTCCTGACCTTGTGATGCACCTGCCTCAGCCTCTCAAAGTGCTGGCCTGAGTGTTATCTTTATCCCATTCATCTGGTGACTGCCTGAGACCAAAACAATAGCCAATGTAAGCCCGTGATCTCATATCATTCACTATGGTCTGAATGAATGAATGTGTGTATCCTCTCAGCGTAAATTCTTACGCCGAAATCCTAACCTGTAAGATGATGTTATTAGGAGGTGAAGCCTTTGGTAGGTGATTAGGTCATGAGAATGGAACCCTCATAAATAGATTTGTGCCCTTATAAAAGAGCCCTGAGACAGACCCCTCTTTTTTTCCTTCTGCATGTGAGGTTGGAACGAGAAGACAGATGTCTATGAGGAAGCAGGCCCTCACCAGATACTTAATTGGCTGGCACATTTCTCTTGGACTTCCCAGTCTCCTGAACTGTGAGAAATGAATCTCTACTGTTTAGAAGCCAGCCAGTCTATGATACTTTGTTATAGCAGCTGGAATGGACTAAGACATAATCTAAACTTCATCCTCAGAGAAAAAGGGGCTTCTTTCCTTTAATTCGTATGTAAGAAATTCTAAGGAAAAATTTGATTAATCTTATGGTCAAGGCAGTGAGATTTTATGATTGGTGGGTTCCACTAGAACCATGTGGTGTCAGTGTGGAAAGAGTAGTTACCTCCAAAACCATACACACTGTATCCCCCCAAAAAACAGTGAGATGTAATGGGCATCATTTTTTGTTTTTGTTTTTTTGAGATGGAGTTTCGCTCTTGTTGCTCAAGCTGGAGTGCAATGGCGCGATCTCTGCTCACTGCAACCTCCGCCTCCCAGGTTCAAGCGATTCTCCTGCCTCAGCCTCTTGACTAGCTGGGATTAGAGGCATGTGCCACCATGCCCAGCTAATCTTTTGAATATTTAGTAGAGACAGGGTTTCACCATGTTAGCCAGGCTGATTTCGAACTCCTGACCTCTGGTGATCTGCCCTCCTCCTTGGCCTCCCAAAGTGCTGGGATTACAGGTCTGAGCCATGGTGCCTGGCCAGGCATCATGTTATCTAAGGAACAATGCATCATTATAAGGGCTATAACAACGATAAGCACATGATGCTTTGCAAGAGCCTAGAAGGAATACAGAACTCAGGCAAAGGAGATCAAAAGGTTTCCTAGAGAAGATGATGCCTGAACTAAACCCTGAATATTTTATAGAAACTAGTCCAACAAAACAATAAAGAAGGAAATGTTTTCACAGGAAGAAGTGGCACATGCCTGGAATCCCAGCACCTTGGGAGGCCGAGGTGAGTGGATCACTTGAGGTCAGAAGTTCAAGACCAGCCTGACCAACATGGTGAAACCTCGTGTCTACTAAAAATACAAAATTAGGCCAGGTGCAGTGGCTCATACCTGTAATCCCAGCACTTTGGGAGGCTGAGGTGGGCAGATCACCTGAGGTCAGGAGTTCGAGACTGACCTGACCAACATGGAGAAACCCAGTCTCTACTAAAAACACAAAAAATTAGCTGTGTGTGATGGCACATGCCTGTAATCCCAGCTACTAAGGAGGCTGAGGCAGGAGAATCACTTGAACCCGGGAGGAGGAGGTTGCAGTGAGCCAAGATCGCACCATTGCACTCCAGCCTGGGCAACAAGAGCAAAACTCTGTTTCAAAAACAAAAACAAAATTAGCCGGTGTGGTGGCACATGTCTGTAATCCCAGCTGCTTGGGAGGCTGAGGCAGGAGAATCACTTTGACCCGGCAGGTGGAGGTGGAGGTGGAGGTTGCAATTAGCTGAAATCACACAATTGCACTCCCACATGGGCAACAAGAGAGAAACTCCATGTCAAAAAAAAAAAAAAAAAAAGAGAAAGACCCTGAATCAAAGAAATCAGACTTACCTTTATGGTAAATTCCACCTGTTTTCAGATTCAAATGCTTGATTGGGGGAGAAAAAAAGTATTTTTGGGGCAATTGAGGAACTATAAATATAAGCTCTATATTAGATAATGTTGGAAAATGTCAGTAGTTTTTAAGGGGTAATATCTGACTGTTGAATAGCCAGTGGCCTAAAACAATAGCAATATAGGGAAAATAATTTATTATGCCTGAAACATTGAGTGCAAAATAGGAAATGGCTACATATGAGGCTCAAGAGAGAAACAATAGCTTGATTATGAGTACTCTATTTCCCTTCCAAAGAATTTGAACTTTCTCCCAGAGACTGCAGAGAACCCTGACCATTGAATGATATTAAGAAGAGAAATGACACAATGAAATATAGTTCTATTACATTTAGTCTGGCATCAGTGAGCTCTCTCTTTTTCCTAGAATTGGCAAGGACAAAACCGAAGACCTAATGTGTTTGAATAAAAGTGGTGATTTTAAAACATATTCTCAGATTCTCTAATACTTCCTCCAGGTAGAAGTGGAGTCTGTGGCACCTTCCTTTGAATCTGAGCAGAACTTTGCGACTACCTTGAGAAACAGAATGAGGCAGAAGTGTCCCTTTGAAACTAAAATGACTAGATAATAAGAGGTCATGTGCTTTCTGCTGACTTCTTTTGGCAAATTTGTCCAGAGAGCTCCTAGGTACCATAGAAGAAGTCTAACTAGCCTGCAGCCACTATGGGAAGAGTCGCATGGTGAGATCCTATAGAGAAAGAAAGAGTTGCCGGGCATGGTGGTATTCGCCTGTAATCCCAGCATTTTGGGAGGCTGAGGCGGGTGGATTGCCTGAGCTCAGGAGTTTGAGACCAGCCTTGGCAACGGTGAAACCCTGTTTCTACTAAAATACAAAAAATTAGCCGGGCATGGCGGTGTGTGCCAGTAATCTCAGTTACTCAGGAGGCTGAGACAGGAGAATTGCTTGAATCTGGGAGGTGGAGGTTACAGGAAGCGAGATCGTGCCACTGCACTCCAGCCTGGGCAACAGAGTGAGACGCCACCTCAAAAAAAAAAAAAAAAAAAAGAGAGAGAGAAAAAGAAAGAGGTGGCTGAGGAGCACCAACTGTTTAAGTCTTCCCAGTACAACTACCAAAAGTGCTAGTGAAGAAGCCTTCCAAGAAGATCCTACCACCAGTCACTGACAAAAACCAAAAGAGACTTAAAGAAATAACTCTGTAGCTAAACCCATTACTTAAGATTTGTGAGCAAAATAGACGATGCTATTATTTTAAGCCATTCTTTTCAAGTGGTTTGCTATAGCAATAGATAATCAGAACTAAGCCAATTTTTTTTTTTAATGAAGATTAAACTAAGGTAGTAGCAGCTGCAATGAAGCAATGTGAGCACACAAATTATTAAGAAGGATGATCCATTCATGTATAGTTCAGGGGGCAGGAAATATTTCGCTGGTCTTTGAGTCAACCAGGCATATCCTGGTGATATTTAACACTTGATTTGTGGATGGCAGCTTATTAAAAAATTCAAATTAAGTAATAAAATCCTTTGTTTAAATTCCAAGCTTAGCAAGCAAATTTAGCAAACAGCTATGAGTAACTTAAACCTCTAGCTATTGTATTTCTCACTGGAGACCAATGAACTAAAATTCTGGTTTTATATATCAGTTTAAATGTGATAATGTAAGATACCCTGGGCCTGGTGCACTGGTGCACACCTGGAATCCCAGCACTTTGGGAGGCCGAGGTGGGTGGATCACCTAAGGTAGGAGTTCAAGACCAGCCTGACCAACATGGCAAAACCTTGTGTCTACTAAAAATACATTAGCTGTTGTGGTGGCACATGTCTGTAATATCAGCTACTTAGAAGACTGAGGCAGGAGAATCACTTTAACCTGGGAGGTGGAGGTTGCAATTAGCCAATATTGTGCCATTGCACTCCAGCCTGGGGAACAAGAGAGAAACTTCATCTCAAAACAAACAAACAAACAAGCAAACAAAAAATAAAACAAGAGAGACCCTGAATTAAAGAAATCAGACCTATCTTTATGGTAAATTCCACCTGTTCTCAGATTCAAATATTTGATTGAGAAAGAAAAAAAAGTATGTTTGGGGCAATTGAGGTAATATAAATATAAGTTCTATATTAGACAATGTTTGAAAATATTAGTACTTTTTAAGGTGTAATAACTATTGTGGTTATGGAGGAACATGTTCTTATTCACAGGGGGGATATAATTTGGATATTGGGGTGGTGTCGTCTTTCTAATTTACTTTCGAATGGAAAAAATTTAGGTGGAGGGTATGTTTGTGTTTATTATACTATTTTTCAAAATTCTCTACATGTTTGAAAATGTTCATAAAAGATTGAAACAACTTCTAACCCTTGAAAACATAAAAAAAGTACAAGAAACATTGAAAAGATATTTGAGAAAATGTGAGCTTCTTAATGTAGTATTTTGTTTTTGGTTAAATAAAACATTTTGAAATATTTTACTTGATTGTGTTAATTTAAAATTTACTTCTATAGGCCAGGTGCGGTGACTCACGCCTGTAATCCCAGCACTTTGGGAGGCTGAGGAGGGTGGATTACATGAAGTCAGGAGTTCAAGACCAGCCTAGCCAACATGGTGAAACCCCATCTTTACCAAAAAATACAAAAATTAGCTGGGCGTGGTGGCATGCACCTATAGTCCCAGGTATTTGGGAGGCTGAGGCAGGAGAATCGCTGGAACCTGGGAGGAGGAAGTTTCAGTCAGCCAAGATTATGCCACTGCACTCCAGCCTAGGCAATAGAGTAAGACCCTCTCTCTCTCAAAAAAAAAAATCTTCTATATAATAATTCCTTTTTTTTAAAGCTATGCTTCTATATAATAATTCTAAATGTTATGTTTAAAATAAAAGTAAAATGCAACCTTTGAAAATTGACGGATGTTTGATTTGCAGTAGCTTTGAAAATCTAAAAAGAAAACAAAATTGACAGATGTTTAGAAATTGACAGATTATTCTTATATAATCTATGTATTCTTATACATAATCTATCAATTTCCAAACATCTGTCAATTAGCATTTAAGAAAGATTTGTGGCAGAAAGATTGATATTTCATCTCCAAATTATTTTTTATACATAAATTGCCACAGTCCTTTGGTATCTTTTTTTTTTTTAAGAGACAGGGTCTTGCTATGTTGCCCAGGCTGGAGTGCAATGGCTATTCACAGGAGGGATCCCACTACTGATCAGCATGGGAGTATTGACCTGCTCTGTTTCCAATCTGGGCCAGTTCACCCCTCCTTAGGCAACCTGGTGGGCCCCCTCTCCTGGGAGGTCACCATATTGATGCCAAACTTAGTGCGGACACCCAATAGGCACAGTGTACTACAGCCCAGAACTCCTGGGCTCAAGCAATCCTCCCACCTCAGCCTCCCAAGTAGCTGGGACTACAGGCACGTGCCACCGCGAGGGTCTGTGCTTTGGTATTTTAAAATTAAAGGTTAAAAATCAGCACTTGGCTGGAAGACACGGTGGCTCTCGCCTGTAATCCCAGCACTTCGGGAGGCCGAGGCGGGCAAATCACCTGCGGTCAGGAGTTTGAAACCAGCTTGGCCAACATGGTGAAACCTGCTCTCTATTAAAAATACAGAAATTAGCCTGGCATGGTGGTGTGCGCCTGTAATCCCAGCTACTCAGGAGGCTGAGGCAGGAGACTCGAACTCAGGAGCCAGAAGTTGCAGTGAGTCGAGGTCATGTCACTGCCCTCTAGCCTGGACAACAAGGGCAAAACTCCGTCTCAAAAATATAAATAAATAAATAAAAATAAAATCAGCATTAGATGAACTATGATTGTTTACAGTAGATTTGATCAGAAAACAACAATTAAAATTTTTTTTTTCAATTTTTTTTTTAAGATAGAAAAACGGGGTTTCACCATGTTGGTCAGGCTGGTCTTGAACTCCCAACCTCAGGTGATCTGCCTGCCTTGGTCTCCAAAGTGCTTGGATTACAGGTGTGAGCCACCACGCACGGCCGAAAATAAATTTTTTGAGATGGAATCTTGCTCCTCTTCCTGGGTTCAAGCTAGCCTCCCACCTCAGCCTCCCTAGGAGGTGGAATTACAGGTGCACCACCACACCCCACTAATTTCTGATGTTTTAATAGAGACGGGGTTTCACCATGTTGGCCAGGCTGGTCTCAAACTCCTGACCTGAAGTGATCCACCTGTCTTGGACTCCCAAAGTGCTGGGATTACAGGTGTGAGCTACCATGCTGCGCCAACACTCTAAAAATTTTCATCTCCATCCTAATTCTCTTTCTCAATTGGTTATAAATAACGCTTTTGAAATACTTAGCTATATTTGCTTCAAAACCAAAATGAGCAACTGAAAATTAAACTATTTTCAATTGGAAAATAACACCTAAAAATTATAAACATATAATGTGGTAAAATAACTCATAGATTTTCTTGCTTTCTTTATTTATTTTTGAGATGGAGTTTCACTCTTGTTTCCCAGGCTGGAGTGCAAAGGTATGATCTATGCTCACTACAACCTCCGCCTCCCGGGTTCAAGCAATTCTCTCCTGCCTCTGCCTACCAAGTAACTGGGATTACAGGCGCCCGCCACCATGCCCAGATATATATTTTTTTTTTTTGTATTTTTTGTAGAGAAGGGGTTTCGCCATGTTAACCAGGCTGGTCTCGAACTCCTGACCTCACGTGATCCACCTGCCTTGGCCTCCCAAAGTGATGGGATTACAGGCTCTAGCCACCTTGCCCTGCCCTCATGGATTTTCATACATAAGGATTGAAAGATGCCGTGGAGAAGTGGTGGGACTATATTATTCATTTTCCTGTGCCAGTAATGTAACTTAGTTTTTTATTTTCAGAGTATGCTTTTTATTTTTATTTATTTATTGTTTTTGAGACAAAGTCTCGTTCTCTTGCCCAGGCTGGAGTGCACTGACGTGATCTCAGCTCACTGCAGTCACAGCCTCGCGGGTTCAAGGGATTCTCCTGCCTTAGCCTCCCCAGTAGCTGGGACTAAAGGCGTGCGCCACCATGCCTGGCTAATTTTTGTATTTTTTTT
>CAUYLG010001696.1:0-47218 GCA_963573385.1 Cacajao melanocephalus | reverse complement strand
TTTACTCGGAGGGCGTTGGGCGCCACTGGAGGGTTATGAGCAGAGGAACTACATGATTGAAACACTTTTTAAAAAATCATTCTTTTAGACTGCATTCTAGCCTGGGCAGTAGAACAAGAATCCTGTTCTCTCTCCCTCTTTATCTTCCTCTTTCTTTCTCTCGTACATTCTTTTTTTTTTCTTTCTTTCACTCTCACTTCCTTTCCTCTCTTTTCCTTTCTTTAAAAAAAAAAAAAAAAAGAATACAAGGGCTCACAAAATGTCAAGCATGAAAAATTAAAATGAAAATCTACACCAGGGTCTGGCCCATCATCATAAAATTGCGGGACATCCAAATGAAGTGAAAATTCTGCGAGTTTTCAGAGAGAAAAACCAGGTCACATATAAAGAATCATGAATCAAGGGGATCATGTCTTCAAGAACCCTGCTTTTTTTCCCTCAGCCCCTCTAACATACTTTATATTTCACTATATTTATTGTCTATCTGCCAGCCAATTAGAATGTGTCACAAGGGAAAGAATCTTTGTCTGATTTGTTTACTCATATATCCCAAACACCAAGAATGATGCCTGGCTTATAGTAGGCACTCAGTAAACAGTTGTTGAATGAATGAATTGGTAATAAGTACACAAATGACTAGGCAAATGAAAAATTTGGCAATTTTTAACTGTGAGAAATTAATTTTATTGTGCAAAAACAGAAAGTATTATCATAATCCATGATGGCTTAAATTAAACAGTATTTATAGCCATAATAATATATATATCATATGTTAATTTAATTAAAAATTATAAATAGGCCAGGCGCAGTGGCTCATGCCTGTAATCCCAACACTTTGGGAGGCCAAGGCGGGCAATTGCTTGAGCCCAGGAATTCAAGATTGGCTTGGGCAACATGGCAAAACCCCGTCTCTACAAAAACTACACAAATCTGATGGGCATGATGTCACATGCCTGTAGTCCTAACTACTCAGGAGGCTGAGGTGGGAGGACTGCTTGAGCCTGAGAGGTGGAGGTTGCAGTGAGCCATGATCACATCACTATACTCCAGCATGGGCAACAAAGCAAGGCCCTGTTTCGAAAATACACACACACACACAGACACACAGACACACACACACACACACACACACACACAGAGGAACGGGAGAGGAAGTAGTATAAGGAAGTTAAGACTTCAGCTACTGTAATAGAAAGTAAAAAATGTCTAGAAATTTCACTACAGAAATGTGAAGGGAAACAGCAAAAGAAATACTTAAAAAAAGTACAACTGGTTGTTTCTGGGAGTGAGATGGGGAAGAATCAGGGCAAAGGATTGTTGGTTTGCTTTCTGGTCAAGTATTGCAAACGTCTCCATTTATGGATCTGACTAAACAAAGCCACCTGTTTTTTCAATGAGAAAAAAGGCCACGCACCGTGGCTCACACCTGTAGTCCCACCACTTTAGGAGGCTGAGGCAGGCAGATCACCTGAGGTCGGGAGTTCAAGACCAGCCTGACCAACATGGAGAAACCCCATCTCTACTAAAAATACAAAATTAGCCGGGTGTGGTGGTGCATGCCTGTTAATCCCAGCTACTTTGGAGGCTGAGGCAGGAGAATCGCTTGAACCCGGGAGGCAGAGGTTACAGTGAGCTGAGATCATGTCACTGCACTCCAGCCTGGGCAGTGAGCCAAGATTGTGCCATTGTACTCCAGCCTGGGCAACAAGCATAAATTCCATCCCTGCACACACACACACAAAAAAGCCACAGAGACTACCACCAGAAGTGCTATATCAGCCTGCATAGGAAGTAGCCCAGAGGCCGGGCACAGTGGTTCATGCCTGTAATCCCAACACTTTGGGAGGCCAAGGCAGGCATATCACTTGAGGTCAAGAGTTCGAGACCAGTCTGGACAACATGGTGAAATGCTGCCTCTATTAAAAATACAAAAATTAACCAGGTGTGGCGGTATGCACCTTTAGTCCCACTACTTGGGAGACTGAGGTGGGAGAATCACTTGAACCTGGAAGGCAGAGGTTGCAGTAAGCTGAGATTGTGCCACTGCACTCCAGCTTGGGAGACAAAGCAATATACTGTCTCAAAAAAAAAAAAAAAAAAAAGCACCCCAGGGGTTGCTTGATGACTTGTGATACAGAACAAAAATAAAAAGAAGTAGCCCAAGGTAGACATTTTTTTTTACTAGTTAGTGCTACCAAATGCATTCAAGAAATATCACCCCAAAATAAAGTTATGTCCTCTTTACATGACTATAAAAGCCATTCTTGAAGGGTTTTTGGGTTTAAACCCTGGCTCTACTACTCACCCTTTGTAAATTCCTAGACCAGTTTATTTTCCTCCCAGGCCTCTAGATATTTCACACACTTACACAATGAGGACAAAATAATCTTTGAAATTTCAAAACAATAAATATATAAACATAGGATTAAAAAAAACAAGTTTCAAAATAATGAGTATATAAACCTAGGATAAAGAAAAAGCAAACTGTTAAGATATTTATACTAATAGTAAGTAGATTCTATCAATTCCTGACAATTGCTTCTCTTTGTTTTTTTGGCTGCAGTACAGTGGCACAGACTCAGCTCACTGCAATTTCCACCTCCTGGGTTCAAGCGATTCTGTCTCAGCCTCCTGAGTAGCTGATGTACAACGTAACTGGACATGTCCCTCCAAGATCACAAAACCATTAGAGTTAAGAACAGGCAGGAGTGAGGAAAGGCACAACATGAGGAAGACTGCAGCAATTGGAAAGAAGGGTGGACACAAGGAAGTCTAAAAATAGACCTAAGGAGACTGACAAGTTAGTTACTAGTTACTGTTACTAGTTCCATCCACCAATAATCAGAATATGAGTTGCAAACAATGGTATGAGAAATATACTATGGGAACCAAAAAGGAGTGATTCATTTGCAGGACTGGTGGGATGGGGCCGGAGAATGGAGGGAGAAAGGCAACACTTGGAATGGACCTTAGAAGTTAAATCCAATTTCAATTGCAAGTGGAGAGAATGAGTATTTCGAGCTAAAAACAAAAACAAAAAAACCCAAAAAACTAATGTGAACAAATGTTGAAATAAAAAATACCTTTTTTTCTTTTCTCAGAGAAGGGTTAGTTGGAGAGAGAAATGGTAATAAAAAGAGCGCATACAAATACATGTAGTAGAAAAGGCAGTTTGAGACCAAAAGGTGGAACACTTTGAATGCTAAACAGAAGAGTCTGAGTTTCATTCTGTGAGCCGTGGGGCACTATTAAAAGTTTTAGAAGAAAGGAAAAACATAATCTGATCTGTGCTATTCCTGATGGCAACATGAAAGTTGAGCAGAGGAGAGAGGAACGAACTTGGGACAGGGAGACTAAGAAGTGGCTATTACAAAGATACAGGTGAGGCCAGGCGCGATGGCCCACGCCTGTAATCCCAGCACTTTGGGAGGCTGAGGCAGGTGGATCATGTGAAGTCAGGAGTTCAAGACCAGCCTGGCCAACATGGTGAAACCCTGTCTCTACTAAAAATACAAAAATTAACCAGGTGTGGTGGTGGGCGCCTGTAATCCCAGCTACTCGGGAGGCTGAAGCAAGAGAATTGATTGAACCCAGAAGGTGGAGGTCCCAGAGCACCGAGATCTTGCCATTGCACTCCAGCCTGGGCAACACGAGGGAAACTCCGCCTCAAAAAAGAATGAAATAACGTCCTTGCAGCAACATGGATGCAGCTAGAGGCCATTATCCTAAGCAGAATTAATGCAGAAACAGAAAACCAAATATCTCATGTTCTCATTTTTAAGTGGGATCTAAATATTGGGTATGAGGCAGAAGAACACGGTCTGGAGGCAGGGAACCTAAGGCCATTTGACACCGACCTCCTAGAACTCAACTTAAAGGAAAACCCTAACTTTCCACAAGTAACAAAAGCCCCAGAAGCTACTCCCTTTGCAAACTCCTACCTTTTCCGAGAGGCAGATGGGAAATTGGCTGTTCGAAACCAACCAGACTAACTGCAGGCAGAGTCTGTTTGTATAGAAGTGCAACTTTGTAACTTTGCCTTAGCCGCCTAACTGGTTGCTTTTTAGCAACCAATCAGATGTTTGCACGGGAGTGTGACCTTTGTAACTCCACTTCAGCCTGATTGGTTGCTTTCTGCAACCAATCAGACCAATTGTGGGCCAGCACTTCATTCACATGAGGTGAGCACCAAGTGGCCAATGGGAAACCTCTAGGAGGTATTTGGACCCAAGAAGATTCTGTACCCAGGCCCTTAATCCGCTGCTCGGCAGCTCCCACACAGTGCAGTGTACTTTTGTTTTCAATAAATCCCTGCTTTTGTTCTTTTGTTGCTTCATTCTTTCCTTGTTTTGCTGGGCGTTTTGTTCAATTCTTTGTTCAAAACGCCAAGAACCTGGACAACTTGCAGTCAAGACCCTCTACTGGTAACAGGTACACACGGACATAAAGATAGGTACAATAGACACTGGGGACAATTAGAGAAGAGAGAGAGAGAGAGAGAAAGGGCAAGGGGTGAAAAAAATCCTGTTTGGTACCATGTTCACTACCTGGATGACAGAATCTACAGAAGCCCAAACCTCAACATCACACAGTATACCCTTGTAACAAACCTGCACGTGAACCTCTTGAATCTAAAATTTAAAAAACTTTAAAGTATACTGTATGTATGGAATTTTCAACATTCCATACATACAGTGTACTTTAAATAATGTAAAGAATGTCAACATTCTTGACTTTAAAACTATCAGGAAATAGAGCAGCCTTAGCACAAACCACAAAGGTCACACCAGCCAACAAGGAAAACAAATGCTTTAGTTGACATGTACTGAAACAGGCTTTGCCAGTATCTGGGGTTATAAATGATGCCAGAGAACCACTTACCCTGAAGTATTTTGCCAGTGTTTTCTCCAGCTCTCCTAGTCTATTTTAACTTAATTTTAGCTGAAAGATAGAGTGTATAGCTCAGAGGGAAAAAGCATTAGGCTTCTCTCATCCATAAGGAGTCAGTACTTCTACAAGAGACAGTTAACTAATTAACTCATTAAATTAGAGACAATTACTTGGCAATGTCTGTAAGCCTGTTGCCTCAACAGCAGAACCAAAGAGGGAGTGTAGAACTGAAACTAGAATCTATCCACAGTCAGTCAAAAATGCTAAAATATTTCAGGTATTATGCTAATAGAGAAAAGCTGGTACCTCAAAAATTGGTGATATATTTAAGTCAGAGGGGTTTTATTGTTTGTTTTTTAAACAGGGTCTCTTTCTGTCACCCAGGCGGGAGTGCAGTGGCAGGATCATGGCTCACTGGAGCCTTGACCTCCCAGACTCAAGTGATCCTCCCACCTCAGCCTCCTGAGTAGCTGGATCCAGAGGTACGTGCCACCATGCTCAGCTGAGTTTTTTTATTTTTATTTTTTGTAAAGATACACACACTTAGTTTATCAAGCAATTTAATTGTTTCATAATACAATTTTTATTTTGTTCCCGTCTTTTCAGAGGATGAACTAAAATGACTTTGGATGAAATTACCCAAATATGTCTATACTCCATATAATTTTAGAGTTAATCATTTGCCATTTCAAAGATATCTCTTAAGCAGTTGTAAATCCCTCTTGGGCAAGAAGTCAAGGATATATGAAAGACACTGACATAAGTGGCTGACAGTATCTGAAATGTATCTGAAATAGCTGGTCCATTTTCTTGATTAAACTTTTTCCAAACCCAACTCAAGTATCTGAAATGTAAAAGATCATATAGCTTTGACATTTCCAGAAATATTTAAATTTACATTAAGTATAGTTAGCATGTGCCTGGGAAAGCCTTGGCATTCTAAAGCTTGAGAAATAAAATAGATCTTATGAGAGATTAGAATCCTCATACATTTAATCAAAATTATTGTTTATAAAAAATGGCAGGGTTTCATATATAGATGTGTATCATAATGACACTGAACTACCTCCAGCTCCAAATGAAAAGATCATGCCACTTAAAAATGTTTTGCCTACCAAGCCAACAGATCAACATACCAAGGCTTCAAGTGACTGGAATAAACTGGATAGCAGTAACTCCTTTGCAGTTTACCAAATTTAACCTTAAGTGACCTTTAGGATGTATGCAACCACCTGGGCACTGTGGCTCACGTCTGTAATCCCAGCACTTTGGGAGGCCAAGGTGGGTAGATCACGAGGTCAGGAGTTCAAGACCAGCCTGGCCAACATGGCAAAACCCCATCTCTACTAAAAATATAAAAATTAGCCAGGCGCAGTGGTGGGCACCTGTAAACCCAGCTACTCAGGAGGCTGAGGCAGGCGAATTGCTTGAACCCAGGAGGCGGAGGTTGCAGTGAGCCAAGATCGTGCCATTGCACTCCAGCCTGGGCAACAAGAGCAAGACTTCCATCTCAAAAAAAAAAAAAAAAGGATGTATGCAACCTATATTATTATATGCACTACGCATTACAAAGACTCACACACAACCCTGAATATCCATTAAGAAAAAAAAAGTTAAGGCTGGGCACTGGGCTCACACCTGTAATCCCAGCACTTTGGGAGGCTGAGGTGGGTAGATCAGGAGGTCAGGAGGTCAAGACCATCCTGGCCAACATGGTGAAACCCACCTTTACTAAAATACAAAAAATTAGCCAGGTGTGGTGGCTGCACACCTGTAGTTCCAGCTACTTGGGAGGCTGAGGCAGGGGAATCACTTGAACCTGGGAGGTGGAGGTTGCGGTGAGCTGAGATCACGCCACTGCACTCCAGCCTGGTGACAGAGACTCTGTCTCAAAAAAAAAAAAAAAAAAAGAAAAGAAAAAGAAAAAAAAAGATTAACTTAAAATTCAATTATTTGAATGAGTAAAAAGCCCAACTACTCTAAATGATACAAATTACTTGTTTAAATAATTTCAGTTCGTAAACAGATCCTTTGATGTTTGTTTTATATCTCTAAAAGATATTCCAGAGACTATAAAGAAAAATTCTGATGTATTGTGACTAGAAAACTGGTTACTTTAAAAAAAATTATATGGTGTATCAAGATAAAGGATTTTTTGGTATGCACACAAAAACTAAGGCAATATATCTAGAAACACTGGTTTTTAAGCCAAAAATCTGCTAAGATCAAACCTTTCAAGTTATTTTGCATTCATTTTGAAACTGTGTGCTGGGCACTATGCCTGGTACCTGGTATTGGGGATGCAAAGATCAACAAGACACAGCGCCTGCTGTCAAGTAGCTCAGAGATGATGGCATCATGGACACTAAAACTGGGTCAGAAAACCTGGGTTCTAAATTCCTGTGCTGTTAATTCAAGAATTTTTGGGCAAAACATGCAGATTCTCAGAGCCTCTTCTCTATCACGGGTTTGCAGAAAAAATGCTGTCCTATTGTGAGGCAAAGGTGACATCTTGAACACCAAAGTACTTAGAAATTGTAAAATATATGCATATTGAAATAATTACTATAAAATGCTTAGAAAGAGAAAAGCATAAGATCTCAATTTCCCTCCTTGCTTAGTGAATTTTTCTGCTTTTGCCTAAACATGAAGAAATTATTGTTCTAATCTTTCATCTTTCTCCAAGACAAAGTTTCCCTGGGTTGGCTTCCAGGATTCCTGGGCTTATCACGAGATCAGTTCTGACTAGTCCAGGCAGCTTTATCTCTGTCTAACCAACATGTGGCTGTAATATGAGTCAAAACAAACTGTTCCTCCATGACTTTGTTCCAACTGAGATGAACTGACATTTTCAGATCTTAATGTCCTTTCAATTTCAGTAACTCAAATGACAATGTCATGAAGTTCAGTAACTATAGATATAGAGCATTTTTCTCACATAGAAAAATGAATTATTTGAACAATAAAACAGGAAAATATATACCAAGGCAAGAACTGAGCACATGAAGATAGTTCTCTTGCTGTCCTTCACTATTGCGGCTCTTATTTCCAACAGAAGCCAAATTTAGTCAGGAATGCAGGCTCTTTCACTACATAAGCACTCTGCATAAGGAGCAAAGACCACAGCAGATCTGACACACAAACCCTGTTACAACAATAAAATGTGTAATTCGCTTTATTATGTTGGCTCAATTAGAATAAAAGAGCATTCTATCATAAATATTTTATGAGAAAAATCATTTTGAACACATATGGCCATTTTGACTTTTTAACAACTTTATTAAGCCATATTAATTTTTAAAAACAGGGATTTTAATTAGCAATGTAAAATTTTTCCAATGTTACTAAAAATCTACTACATGTACATCAGGGAAAAGCAGTTGTATCTAATTTTAATTAGCACTTTCAGTTGCGTATTTTGCATATACTAGAAACAAAATCTTTTATTGATTTTGCTAAAAGAAAATTCTTCAGAGCTCTGCCTTCCAAACTCAGATTGCTTCCATGAATACTATGTGCTTATTTTTGTTGTTTTAACATATTTTCATGGTCCACTACAGTAAGCCCTACTGTCAACTACTGAACAATGCAATTTCTAATACAGCAGGGAGGTCAAGAGCCTTATTAATCACTGAAATCAACTGAAGTTACCATAATAAACCAGATCTACCAAAGCAATTTTTCCCTCAACATAACCAAAAACCTTGGAAATAAAATAATGACCCAAAACACCTAATAACTGGAATTAGAATGCTTCCCAGGGCAAATTAAATTGAATGATTAATTGCATTATTCCTTAAATAAATACTTCAATCTCTTGGTCTATGTAACCATAGGAACATACAAAAGCATATATATGTATAAGCCTGGGCAAATCATGTTGCTTTGACAATCAAGGTGCTGCTCCTAGGAGAATGGAATGCTTTAATGTTGATAAGCCTTGATTAAATACCAAGATTTTTACCAGAGAGAAATAACATTTCTCATAATAGAGTGCAGAAAGTATTAAAAGATCTAAGAAACAGATCAACCAAATGCAATGAATGTATGAACCTGGCTTGAATTCTGTTTTTAACAAAGCTACTTAAAAATATATGAAACAATCAGAGAACTTCAACACTCAAAGGAAACTGATAAGACATTTTTTTAGGTGTGATAATGGTATTATGGTTGGTTAATTTTTCAGAGTCTTTTTAGATATACATACTGAACTATTTATGGATACTGCAACATGATGACTGAGAACTGCTTCAAAATAAGCCAGTGTGGCTGTAATACAGATGAAGCAAGATTAGCCATGATAATTGGTGATGCTGAATGACAGATATAGGATGATTCATTAGCGCTAATTTAAAACCTTTTTATTTTTTTGAGATGGAGCCTCCCTCTGTCACCCAGGCTGGAGTGCAGTGGCACGACCTCGGCTCACTGCAACCCTCTGCCTCCCAGGTTCAAGCGATTCTCCTGCCTCAGTCTCCTTAGTAGCTGGGATTACAGGTGTGTGCTACCACCCCCAGCTAATTTTTGTATTTCTAGTAGAGATGGGGTTTTACCATGTTGGCAAGGCTGGTCTCAAACTCCTGACCTCAAGTGAGCCACCCGCTTTGGCCTCCCAAAGTACTGGGATTACAGGTGTGAGCCACCACACCCAGCCTCAATTCTTATTTTAGATTTGGAGGGTACATGTGCAGGTTTGTTACAAGCGAATATTGTGTGATGCTGAGGTTTGGGGTACAAATGATCCCATCACCCAGACAGTATGCATAGTTCACAAAAGTTTTCCAACCCTGTTCCCTTCCCTCTTTTCTCCCTCTAGTCATCCAAGGTATCTATCATTATTCTATTTTTGCTAGATTTGTATATGTTTGAAATTTTTCATAACCAAGTTTTTTTAAAAGGCTACAGAAAAATAATTAAATAATTCTTTACATACTAACATACCTGTATCTCCAAATAATATTAAGTAAAAAAGGCAAATTGCATTAAAATATATAAAGCAAGGCTCTTCCATTCACTGTATATCCTTGAACAAGTTACTAAACCTTCCTGGGGCTTAGTTTTTTCATCTGTAAAATGGAAATACTAATAGTACCTACCTTATAGAGTTGTTCTGAGGATTAAATAGGATGATTTATATATAAAACACTTAAAATAGTACTTGATACATAATAGTGACACAGTAAATTAGCTATTATGTTTATTAAAACCACAAAACCCCATATTTTCTATGTAAATGTACGGGGAAAGATCAGACAGAAACACGACCAAGAACAATGGTTACCTCTTAGGTGGCAGGGAATTACTGGCATTTGGGGTACAGCTCAGGAAGGACTTCAAGTCTTCACCTTTATAAAGAATGTTCTAATTTTTTTTTTTAAACAATGTACTGATGTAAGGATGTGTAGTTTAAGTAGCTCTAGGCTATGGGTCCTTTAAGAACAGGGATGCCTTATTCATTCTCATACCTCTAGCACCTAGCACAGTACCTGGCTCTCTGTAGGACAATCAATAGCAATCTGTGTTGAACAGAGCTGCTCAAAATAATGAGCCATGGGATGGGAGGAATAGGGTGAGGACAGAAAAGATATTTTTCTAGTGGAAGATGCTTTCAGAAATTTGCACCACAAGAAAAAATACTAGAAAGAAGACTGAGAGGTAGCTGAAGAAAAAATGAGGTGAGGCTACATTTCTTCTTCAGGGTTCCTAATTTTGGTTATTTATTGTCATTTCACTTAAGGTATTTTTGCAGATAGTATGAGAGCTGCACTGGAATGTTCTATAAAGCTATCAAATAGAGCGGTGTTGACTTAGAGACACAGAGTCTCTTGCCATCTCTGTCTCCTAGCCTCCCTGAGCCACTCCCAGGCTTCCAGGTTTTCCAGTCCCTTATATGCTATACATAAACAGTTCTTGGTTTTAATGTGCCGAGCTTTCCTTCCCCCGTTCTTCTGGTAACTGCATGCTAATTTTTCTTTAAGATACATACCTCCCTCACTCTTCATTTACACAGGTCATTCAAGTGGGGATGACTCAACTGAATAGTTCCAGAGGTGAGCATGTGAACCAGATATGGCCAATGAGAGAACTGCCTCCTTCCAGTACATGGGTTTTTTGGAGGTATTGGGGAGGGCAATAATTCCTAGACTTAACTCAGAAATTAGAGAAAAGGCACCTTCTTTCTGCTGAAAGTGCTGAATGGGTAGGATTTTAATCTGGAGATGCTCCACATGGCAAAACCTGTTTGAGAATGAAGTTAGTACAACAGAAACGAAAACTAAGAGATGAGAAGTGCATGATCCCTGGTGATAGCAGTTCAGCTCCTGATCCACTCATGGCTAGAGCCAGTACATTCTCGGCTTATGCAAGTTTAACCAAAATTTCTGTCACTGAAGACTGAAATGGTCCTAACGTATTTTCAAAATGTGTGTTTCTTCCAGTTCTAGAAACCCAATGCTGTCCATAGCAATGGTTTCAGTGGAAGATGATTTCAGAAATTTCCATGATACCAAGTAAGAGAAATCTGCACAGAACAGGGAAGTGGTGATTTTAAAAAAGAAAAGAAAGGTACACACACACAAAATTATGTATTTTTTCAAGTCTGTGTCTTGGGATTTCAGAGCCTATGGTTGGACTGTTATTCTTTTTCACGTCCAGACTGAGCGATTAAAGTTTCAGAAGAAAACTCTGCAAACATCTTCCATGGTCTCTTGGGTCTCCCAGCCTTAGACTATGGCTGTACACCACCTTGGAACCTCATAGACTTGAGATAAATTACCTCTTATGTTGTTATTTCTGAATCTAGATATTTGTCAAGAACTTCAGATGCATGTCTCAAGAATTTAAGTAATTAACTATTATACATACATAATCATAAATACATATTAACATCGTAGTCTCTTAACTAGGTCCAGCACAGTCATCTGAAGAAGACAAGAGACTCAGATCTTAATCAGGAAACAAACAAACAAAACACCCTCATCTCAACTTAGAAGAGAAGGAAAGAGACAAGGAACTAAGTTTTATTTGGTTCTGCATAGTTCACATGTTATTTCATTTAATCTTTAGAACATCCCTATGTGCTAGGTGTAGTTATCCCTTCTTAGACAGATGAGAAAACAGGCTCCAAAAGTAATGTAAACACCTGAGGCCAAAAGGTTTCAAATGAGGATTCAAACCCAGGTTAGACTACAAATCCCATGTAGGCTCTAGGTACACTCTGCTGCCTCTTGGATGAAAAGGAGTTTCATCCAGCTCAAGATGTTCTAGGAACTCTATAGACAGGAGGATATTAAATTGGAAGAATCACTGTCTACTCAAAGCAGTCATCCATGAGCAAGCACAGAAATGTATAAGAAACAGTTTATATAGCAATATGATCCATTGAAACTATAAATTTAATCATTGCACTCCCAAGGTGAACAACGTTCAGTGGTTTTCATGCTGGTGTTAGAACAAAAATCAAAATTCTTCTTCATGGTCTACACAAGGCCCTGCTTGACATGGCTCCTTCCGCCTCAATTCTCACTTACCCCCCTACTTACTTACCAATGCTTCAGGCACACTGGCCTTTCTGTGTGTTGAACACACAAAACCCTTTTCTATATCTAAGTCATTGCACATGTTAGCCCTCTGGAATTCTCTCTACCACCTCACCCTCACTCACTCAGTTCTCAGCTCTTAATGTTGCCTCCTTAGGGCCCTTCACTGACCACTCTCTTGAAAAATGATTTTTAAAATGATGGCTCTTCTTATCATTCTGTTTATTTCCTTGGACGTGTCACAATCTGTAGTAAACTTTTTTTTTAAGAGACAGGGTCTTACTGTATCACCCAGGCTGGAGTGCAGTAGCATGATCCTAGCTCATGGTAACCTCAAACTCCTGGACTCGTGATATTCCTGCCTCAGCCTCCCTACTAGCTAGGACCATGAGCATGTGCCACCATGCCTGGCTAATTTTTCTTTTTTTTTTTTTTTGTAGAGACAAAATCTCACTTTGTTGGCCAGGCTGGTCTCCAACTACCGGCCTCAAATGATCCTCCTGCCTCAGCCTCCGAAAGAGGTAGGATTACAGGAAGAAGCCAGTGTGCCCAGCCAATCTGTCGGCTTCTTCTGTTTTTTCTTTTTTTTTTTTTTTTTTTTGCCCCAAGATGGAGTCTTGCTCTGTAGCCCAGGCTGGAATGCAGTGGCGCAATCTCGGCTCACTGCAACTTCCGCCTCCCGAGTTCAAGCAATTCTCCTGCCTCAGCCTCCCAAGTAGCTAGGATTACAGGTGCCTGCCACCACGCCCAACTAATTTTTGTATTTTTAGTAGAGGTGGGGTTTCACCATGTTGGCCATGTTGGTCTCCAACTCTTGACCTCATGATCTGCTCTGTGGGCCTTTTTATTGTCTGCCACACCCCTAGAATGTGAGGTTCTATGCTAGGAACAGTGAATCACATCTGTAATCCTAGCACTTTAGGAGGCCCAGACAGGCGGATCACCTGAGGTAAGGAGTTCGAAACCATGGAGAAACTCTGTCTCTACTAAAAATACAAAAAAAAAAAAAAATTAGCTGGGTATGGGGGCACATGCCTATAATCCCAGCTACTCAGGAGGCTGAGGCAGGCGAATCGCTTGAACCTGGGATGTGGAGGAGATTGCAGTGAGCCGACATTGCGCTACTGCACTCCAGCCTGGGCAACAAGAGCAAAACTGTCTCAAAATAAAAAATTAAAAAAAAAAAAATGTGAGGTTCTCCCTTCACTGAACTCCTTTGTCTTGTCCCTAGCCTCACTAAACTGCTCTATCTTATCTCTATAAAGGTAGAACCTAGTACAGTGCTTACCCTGGTATATAGTAGGCAACTAAAAATGTATTGATTGGTAGAACATCACATGG
Organism: Cacajao melanocephalus; assembly: GCA_963573385.1. Lineage (NCBI taxonomy): Eukaryota > Metazoa > Chordata > Mammalia > Primates > Pitheciidae > Cacajao > Cacajao melanocephalus. The sequence goes on along the minus strand of CAUYLG010001696.1, from coordinate 33,449 downwards.
CATTTAATAACACTAATTTTCAATTATTTTTCAATCCTTCTGCTTGAGTCAAGGACAAAGTCTCACTATGGTGTTACTCTGCCTTTAATGCTAATACCGTTTGGTTTTTTAATGAGAACTCTATATAGTTTGTAGCAAATACTTTCTAAAGTAAAGATAGGTCTGGGCACAGTGGCTCACGCCTGTAATCCCAACACTTTGGGAGGTCGAGGTGGGTGGACCATCTGAGGTCAGGAGTTCAAGACCAGCCTAACCAACATGGTAAAACCCCATCTCTACTAAAAACACAAAAATTAGCTTGGCCTGGTGGCATGCGCCTGTAATCCCAGAGGAGGCTGAGGCAAGAGAATTACTTGAACCCGGGGAGGCAGAGATTGTAGTGAGCCAAGATCATGCCACTGCACTCTAGCCTGGGCAACAGAGTGAGACTCTGTCTCAATCAATCAATCAATAAAGTAAAGATAAATGTTATCATCTTCAATTTTCACATTTCTGAGGAACTGGTGAAAACCCTTCATTATAATAGCATGGCTAATAAAACTATAGCTCCTTTTCTGTGTGTCTCATGGGTTTATTCAATCCAAATTATGCTGAGAAATCCTCTTCTAGCTTCAGGCTCTGAATTGCTAAGTTCTTACTTTTTAAATTACTCACTTGCTCTAAGCTTATTGCATACACATTGAGACTATTTTTATTTTCCTCTTTATTCTTCCCCCAAGTTAACAACCTAATATTTATCCTTTCATATCTTTCTCAATCCTCATTAAATCATATACCAACATATTTATATATAAACATTACACACAACATATATGAAATGACTTTGTTTTACAAATCAGAATCATGCTATGTATACTTATTTGCATCTTTCTCACTTAATAGTACATTGAAAAATTTCTCTAAACTGGTGGTATAGGCCTAACTCATTCTTTTTAGTACCTGCATAACTCTCACAGCATGGTTATTCCGTAAGTCTTCTATTACTCCTCTTTAATATAATAGCTTTTTTTTCTTTTGAGACAGGGTCTCACTCTGTCACCCAGGCTGGAGTACAGTGCTGCAATCATGGCTCACTGCAGCCTCAAACTCCCAGGCTTAGGTGATCCTCAGCCTCCCAAGTAACTGGGACTATACGCTCATGCCACCACATCCAGCAAGGTTTTTGTTAAGAGATGGGATGTTGCCATGTTGCCCAGGCTGCTTTTTTTTTTGAAGAAAAATTCAGTGCTGCAGTTAACCCTGTACATGTATATTTTTATATTATTACAAGTATTTTTATTTCTCTGGGATAGATAATCCAAAAGAAAATACCATTGTTTGCTCAAATGCTATTTTCTTTTTATTTTAAACCATCGCCAGATTGCTTTCCAGAGTCTTTGTTTTCACAAGTAATGTTATCACCCTTTAATACTTGATAATCTTATTATTACTCTAATATTGTGGTACACATCCCACACTTTTGGAAACACAGCTCTAATGTGTATTTCAAGAGTAAGGGTCTCCTGCTAAAAGCCCTGCTTTATTCCCTTCTTAGCTCCAGCCTACAGCCAAAAGTAACTAAATAAAATAAACTATTTGAATAAAAGAACACATCTTTCCATTAAAAATTAATAAGTTATTGTAAAAACTCTAAGGAGGAAACACTCTTTGCTTTACATTAACAGTATCTTCTCCTCTTTATTCTCTAACCTAAAATAAGACAGGAAAAAAACACATTTTCATAATTTTGTATGAGATACAACCTTCATTGTTACACTGGTGATAATGAAAAAAGAACAAGATTAATATTTGAGGTCTACATTTCAGTAAATTTTTGATCTGGCATACATAGTTGCAGTCTTAACGTATATTGCCCTTAACATACAATACACCAGCAAACAAAAGAAGCCTATTAACTAAAAAGAGAGAGAGATTAAAAAATAATTCATTTAAATGTTTTTGATAAATCTACTTTGCCACAAGGGACAGACAAAATTAACTCTTCATTTAGAAATGTGTCAGACTTAAACAGCCAGTGATGTTCCTGCTGTCCCACCTCACCTCCTTCTTCACTGCTTCTATTGTCTCCTTTTGCTACTGTATACTGCTGATGTAGCTGAATTGGATCAATGACAGTGTGTGGGTGAGAGAGGTTAAAAGAAGAAAAGGATAAATCAAGAAATGACAGTGTTAAGGGTGGTAATGGTAAAATCTTAGCTTGAAATGGTTGTAAAATTACAGCACAGCCTAACACATAAGAATTCATTTGTTGTACTCCAATTTCATGAACTTGGCAGGATGGAAGTGGGCAGAAAAAGGCAGAATCTTAGTGCATGTGGTTGTTGTTTTTTAACTAATAGAAACATAGCTCATCAAAACTTGAGAAGCAATGAACACAGGAAAAATGAACCTATTTCTCTATATTCAAAATAATAATGCTCTTATAAAGCCCTTCTAATGAACTCTCACACCAATTCTCATATAATTTCAATAAACACAGATATATAGATAAGCCAGTTGCCACTACTTTCTTTTTCCCTTTTTTTTTTTCTTCTTTTCTTCTAGACAAAGTCTTACATTGTAACCTCAAACTTCTGGGCTCAAGTGATCCTCTCACCTCAGCTTCCAGAGCAGCTAGGACTTCAAGCATGCACCACCACACCCAGCTAAATTGATAAATATATAATTTTTGTAGCCATGGAATCTTGCTTTGTTGCCCAGGCTGGTCTTGAACTCCTGGCCTCAAGTGATCCTCCCATCTCAGCCTCCCAAAGCACTGGAATTACAGGTATAAGCTACTGTACCCAGCAGATATACCAGTACTTTCAAATAAAAACATATACACACATATATGGTTTGGAGTTTTGTTTTTCTTTTTGAGACAGCGAGTCTCACTCTTGTCGCTCAGGCTGGAGTGCAGTGGCACAATCTCGGCTCACCGGAACCTCCGCTTTCTTGGGTTCAAGTGATTCTTCTGCCTCAGCCTCCCTAGTAGCTGGGATTACAGGCTTGTGCCACCATACCCGGCTAATTTTTTATATTATTGGTAGAGACAGGGTTTCACCATGTTACCCAGGCTGGTCTCAAATTCCTGACCTCAACTGATCCACCTGCCTTGGCCTCCCAAAGTGATGGGATTACAGGTATGAGCCACCACGCCTGGCTATTTTATTGTTTTGCAAATGACTTTTGAGCCATGGCTCAAAAGTTTAACAAAATATTCTTATTTGAAAGTAGGAATTTTTCTTGACTATTTATGAACTTAGACAGTTAATGCCACAGATCTATATTTTACAAAGAGTTTTCAACTGTATTCTAAAATCTAAATCTCTTTGTAGACTTTAGCTCAAATAATTCTAAACTCAAATGACCCCAAAATCCTACCCAAATCAAATCATACTATAACAGAATAATCTATATTTTAACCTTTAACTATACACTTTTTGTGAAACTCTTACTTTAAACTTTCATGAGATGATTCTCCCTATTTCTCCTCCTCCTCCTTCCCACTTCAATTGGAGACATCACTTATAAATTCAGTCCCTGATCCTCTGTCTTATTTTTATTTAATCCCTCTAACTACAAGGAATTCATCTACCACCTGCACAAATTTATATCTGTCCAAATCCAACTTTAAATTAGAGAGATACATTTGTTTGGCAACCAAACTAACCCCACAACTCCAAAAAATTCTCCAAATAGATACCTTATCAATTAACATCTATCCTAAAAATGCCAGGTTCACTACTTCCCTTACTTCCATATTTAATACCAAATTTGATAGATTCTTCCCTTACAAAGTCACTGGTATTGTCCTTGCTTTTCATTTCCCCAGCCATCAGCCACTCTAGGTCATTAATTCTCACAAGTATTATTTCAATAGCCTCTCAGCTGATCACCTAACCTACTTCCAATCTCTTCATACTTGATCCAACATACACAAAAAGCTGCCAAAATTCACCACTTCATTTGCCTACTGAGAAACCCACAGTGGCTCCCTACTGTTTCAAATCCAAATTCCTTGGCTAACTAAGACAGTTACAATGTAAAGAAACTTTTTTTTTTTAGAGGGAGTCTCGCTCTGCTGCTCAGGCTGGAGTAAAATGTCTACATCTCAACTCACTGCAACCTCCACCTCTCTGGGTCAAGCAATTCTCCTGCCTTAGCCACCTGAGTAGCTGGGATTTATAGGCGTCTGCCACCATGCCCAACTAATTTTTGTATTTTTAGTAGAGATGAGGTTTCATCATGTTGGCCAGGCTAGTCTCAAACTCCTGACCTCAGGTGATCCATCTGCCTCGGCCTCCCAAACTCCTGACCTCAGGTGGTCCATCTGCCTTGGCCTCCCAAAGTGCTGAGAGATTATATGCATGAGCCACCGCACCCAACCTATAAAGAAACTTTTTAAATTTCATCACCTAAGTAACCAGATTTTTTTTTAACTTCTTAACAAAACATACTGCCATTATCCCCTGACATACCTCTGTTTTCCAAAAGTCACCCCATTAGGCTGGGCTCGGTGGCTAACACCTGTAATCCTAGCACTTTGGGAAGCTGAGGCGGGTGGATCACCTGAGGTCAGGAGTTTAAGACCAGCCTGGCCAACATGGTGAAACCCCATCTCTACTAAAAACAAAAACAAAAAATTAGCCAGCCGTGGTGGCAGGCGCCTGTAATCCCAGCGACTTGGGAGGCTGAGGCGGAAGAATTGCTTGAACCTGGGAGGTGTAGGTTGCAGTGAGCCGAGATCACACCATTGTACTCCAGCCTGGGCAACAAGAGCAAAACTCGGTCACAAAAAAAAAAGTCACCCCACTTCAATATCCTACCTGTAATATGTATAATGTAAGGGTTAATGGTATGGGCTCTGGAATTTGATTTGAATGGGCTCTACCTCATAGTCTGAACTAATTAACAATAATTTAACCTCATCTATATAACAAATATATTAAACCTACTTCATAACGTTGTTATAAAAATTAACATTAATATCCTTAAAGCACTAGGCCAATCTCAATCACACTCTAAATGATCGACAAATGTTAGCCATTGTCAATATTATTACATGACCGCTACGATGTAGGAAGCCAATCTGATTGCTCTACCACAGGCTATGCATTTGGCTTCACTATTCTCGATTCCCCCAACCACAGACCATTAGAGATGGAATGGGCCTCAGAGAGCAGGTGGTCCAACCACATGTCCATCAGCATTTAAGCCTTGACTCTATTCTCTCTCTCGATATTCAACTTGGTGTCTGCTACTGAACAGTATTGTACTGAATACAAGTATATGATACACAGCAAATAACCTTTTGGAAATATTTGTTGGGTAAATATGTTAAGTGCTAAAGAAATACATGGTTAGCATGTATTTTGTCTTCTATTATAGCTAAAATATAATCAACTATACGCATCTATAAAACTGTTTCTAAACAGTACTACAAAGCTTCAAGTAACTATAGTTTGAGGAATTCAAGCCAGAAATAAAAATCTAATATGTTACTTGGTAACTATCCTCAAATTGATCCAACTAGCAATGCTGAATCGTGTGTGTGTGTGTGTGTGTGTGTGTGTGTGTGTTGGGCGGGGGAGGGAGAGGGGGCGGCAGGCTTCCTCTGTTGCCCAGGCTGGAGTGCAGGGGTATGATCTTGGCTTACTGCAACCTCCACCTCCCAGAATCAAGCAATCCTCCTACCTCAGCCACCCCAGTAGCTGGGACCACGGGTGGATGACACCAGGCTTGGCTAATTTATTAAATTTTTTGCAGAGATGAGGTCTCACTATATTGCCCAGAACTTTTGGGCTCAAGTGATCCTCTGGCATCGGCCTTCCAAAGTGCTGAGATTACAGGTGTGAGCCACTGCACCCGGCCTATACGGTTATCTTTCTTTCTGCGTTAGCCCTTTCTGAAGGTGAGTATTTACATTCTATTGCTCTCTTATCTATCAATAATGCTTGGGTCAGTGTTTCATACTTAGTGCTAAATAAGCAGTTATGAATTCCACAAATTTTCAATATAAAAATAAAGGCATCATCAAAATAATGTGTAAAAAGATAATGATAATATGCAAAACATTAAATGAAAAGCTAAGATTTAAAAGTTGTCAGAGAGCTAGGGACAGTCCTGGCCACTTTCCTCATATCTCCAACCCACCTCTACCACCCCTTAAAAACAAAAAACAAATCCAGACAGATTCACAGTATGTTTTTTTCCCATAGAATTTTTAAAGTTGGAAAGACCTCAGTTCCCATTCCCTATGTCCCACTGAGTCCCACACAAGAAGCTGAAACTCAGGAAGTCTAGATGATTAGCCTAAGGGTACAACAGCCAGATAAAGGCAGAGCTGGGAATTGAACTCAGTATTCCTGATACATAGGCAATGCTCTTTTCACTACATCATGCAGCATTTCAAGTGATTTCTTCCATGTCTACTTAGCCTAGAACATAAAATTAACTATATCCCATGAACTCTTCACAAAACAATTGAGTGTAATCACATAGTATGGTGAATACTGACATATTTTTGGCTATTCTCAAGAATGCCTGCAAGGAATAAAGGTTTCAAGTCACAAAATGGAGCATTTCCATTATTATAATTATTTCTAGTCTGGAAAAAATACTTCCCTTATCAAATTTTGTAACCTTTAAGATTCCTATTTTCACAAACTATTTTTCATAAACTACACATATGTATGGTCAGCTATGCAGCGTCTTCCCCAACAATAGCTTAGGCAAACCACATGTCTCAGATAAAAATGTCATCTATTCCAGGCTCATCAGCATATGTTAGACTCTGTTCCTAATATAGACTCATAGACTTTTGGAATGGGAAGGAACCTTGGAGATCACCTCTCATTTCCGGGAGGAAAATAATGCCCAGCAGGGACCTGCCCAAGGTCAAAGTGTCTTCATAAGAACCCAGGTCCAGAATAGAAAGTTCTCAAAAGATTTCAGAGAGAAACTCAGTATTTGGTAAAACACCTTAGCTTTCCTCCCTTTACATTTATCTACTTCTTAAGTACAACTTCCTGCATAGGAAACTTGAAATTTAGGAAAAGAAACCAAAACAATAAACTAAGCCAACCTTTTTTTTCCTTTCTCTTTTAAGTCTACAGCCAAGTCACTGATACTAAAAGCGTAGAAGTTAAGGTAGACCACTGCATTAATCTTAAAAGGTAACATTTTGTAACAAAATCCCCAAAGGCTTAAAGATACAATATAAATAAGACACACAAATTAAGAATAGCTATAATATTCTTATATCTGCAACAAATTACATGGAAGATTGCTCCAAAGTAGGAAAACTTTGTAAACATGCAACTTTCAAGGAAGAGAACTTTAGTCATCATACCTATTAATTATACAAGAATGCCACTATATTTTGAAATTTTATCTTGGTCTCTGTGCTTAAGGGAAGCTGGAAATTATTTTTTAAAAATATATATCTTAAGTCATGCAAGGAAAAGCAGTAACTTGAGGAAAACCTTTTATCAACCCGTAATTAAAAGGCGGCCTTTAATCAAACCTTAATAAGAGAAATATAAGCTATATTGTCTGGTCATGTTTGAAAGAATACATGAAAACTGAACATTCCTCAAAGTTAAGCCGTAAACGGGACTATGGAAGTATACGTTTTATGTTTTTGCAATGAAAGGCACACTATGTAAGCCAATTTACCTGTAGAAATATGTTTCTTAACTCATGAGGATCCCCTCGCTTAGTTGTCTGCACCTGTAAGCAAAAAAGAAAAAAAAAGCCAGTTAATGCTTCACTAGAGACCACACAATCTCTTCAGATTAGAGTTCACGTGGCTAACAATCAACGCTCCTTTTATCATTTAGTTTTTAAAACAAACTAAAAGCCCCAATTGCTGATAACAACTGTCAAACTGGATAACTGTGACTAGAGGGCAGAAAAACAGGTGTGAATAGCCTAAGATATAGCAAATCTACCGGTGCTTACTCTGGACTGGAAAGGGAAGGCAATGAGGATCTTTTACTTTACTCTACATCTACCAGCAATACAGTAGTAACTACCCACCTTCAAATCAAGAGGTTAACAAGAGTGGATCAACAGGAAAGTTTAAACACCCAAATTAATCACTTGGCCTAGCAGCCTTTCTCCAAGAAAAGCAAATCTAGCATGTAATTATCTCCGCGTCCCTCTCCCCATCTAACCTAAAATATGAGCTGCCACAAATACAAATACGTTCACTCTCCAATCTGCAACGCAAAAGCCAACCATTGCCCTCGGCCTTATTGAGGCCCCAAATTACTCAATAGTTACCCCCTCCCCCACCGCAATTCACTGATGCCCTAGGTATCCCCTGCTTTACTTGACACTTCCTCCCACACCCTTTCTGATGCCCTCCAACTCCGGGCTCACAATCCCATGCACCTAGGACAGGACACTACTCTTACTTCACCGACCCGTGTTACCGTACAAGCCCTTTCAACTCACAATCCCTCCTCCTTCCCCTCCCCCAGCCGGGCATCCTCTCCTCCGGTCCAAGCCCCGCACAGCTCTCCCCGCAGCGAGTCGGAGCCCCAGGACAAGCTATCTAAGACCTAGGCACTGAATGAAATGGGAAGTAGTGGGGGGCTGCAGGCAGGGCGCTCGGAATGTCCCTTATGCAATAAAAGCAGCAGCAGAGAGTTGGAGTCACCTTGACCGCCATGCTGTGCTCGGAAGCCGGGGACGAGCGAGTGAGCGAGCAGGGCCGAGCTGTCAGGGCGCGCGCGCGCCGCCTCCCCGGCCGCGCCCGCCCTCCCTCCTGCCGGCGCCGCGCGCGTCCCTATGCAAATGAACTCGGGACGCGCCGCATGCGGAAAGGGGCCCGGCGTCCCGGCCAGAAAGGGAGCTGGCCCAGGGCCGGCGGGAGTGGGAGGATGCACCTCCCACGGAGAAGACGAGCGCGAGCAGTGGGATCTCGACACGCCGCGTGGTTGCCACAGCTAGGTCGCCGCCAGTAAAGCCCCGGGTTTCCTAAGGCCTCTTAGTGGGTGCGGCTTTCGGCACTGACCAGCCAAAGTCGTTTTCCCCGAGGCTTAAAAGAACGCTTGGGGCCTGTATTGAGCAAGATTTCGACGGATCAAAGACCACTTCCCATTAATAACAATGAGTTAATGACAACTGATGGCAAATACCGACAAAAAAAGATTGGAAACCACTCACTCTAGGGAAAATCTAAGTAAACATAACTTGAGAAATATGCTTCTAAATTGGCATGGGTCGAATACACTGAATTTATTTTTGCTTCGCGTACTATTATAACGGTTTATTAGTAGATTTACTACACTTTCCTAATCGCCCAAATCCTGTGTGCAATGAGGTGGGGTACAAATGCATACAGAGAAAACTCCACTAGTCTTTGACAGAGCCGGTAATTAATCGCTTGTGCGTACATGAACGTAAAGAAATTCTCCATTCGATTTCTAGCCCTACCTAAGAAGTAATAACTCGTATCTTGAACCAAAACAATGTTTCTAAACCCGAGTCTTGACAGCATAACTGTATTAGGCTACATATTGATTCAAACATTTATGGGCACCCATTATATGCCTGACACAGTCCTGCTTGTAAATAATGCAAATAACCTGTAACCCCAACCTCTAGGAGCTTGCAGAGGGTCAATCCCTCTCCACAACCCCAATCACATGTGTATTGTGTGTGAGTGTCTGTGAGTGTTTGTTGAGACTAAGTCTCCCTCTATCGCCCAGGCTGGAGTGCAGTGGTGCCATCTCGGCCCACTGCAACCTCCACCTGCCCAGTTGAGATGATTCTCCTGCCTCTGACTCCCAAGTAGTTGGGATTACAGGCGCCGGCCACAACACCCAGCTAATTTTTGGTATTTTTTTTCTTTTTTTTAAAAAAAAAAAAACCTTTTTTTCTCCCCACAAAGATGTGCAGAGAAATTTTTTGGTATTTTTAGTAGAGATGGGATTTCACTATGTTGACCAGGTTGGTCTCAAACTCCTGACCTCAGGTGATCCGCCCACCTCGGCCTCTCAAAGTGCTAGGATTACAAGCATGAGCCACCATGCACGGCCCTGTGTGTGGTTTTATTTTTTTTATTTTTTGAGATGGAGTCTCGCTCTGTTGCCTAGGCTGAAGTACAGTGGCATGATCTTGGCTCACTGCAACCTCTGGCTAATGGGTTCAAGCCATTCTCCTGCCTCAATCTCCCAAGTAGCTAGGATTACAGGCAGGTGCCACCACGCCCAGCTAATTTTTGTATTTTTAGTAGAGACAGGGTTTCACGATGCTGGCCAGGCTGGTCTCGAACTGCTGACCTCAGGTGATTCACCCACCTCAGCCTCCCAAAGTGCTGGGATTACAGGCGTGAGCCACAACGCCCGGCTGTGTGTGTGTGTGTGTGTGTGTGTGTGTGTGTGTATGTTTAAAACAAGCATGTGCCTTAGGGAAAAGAAAAGTACAGCAACCCCAAGATTTATCTTAATCTCACTTATCTCTCTAATCCCTCTCCACCCTGTTTTATAGTTACAATGTTGACTCTCACTGGGGCTTCCCATTTCTCTGGTCTTATTAATCATATTTGTGTTAAGTATCCGAGTTAGTACATATGAGAAAAGAGGAGTGGCAAATGGAAATTACTGATAAGAAATGCTACATTACTAGTACTTACAAGATGAGTTTTTCCTCTAGTTGCTTTGTCTACCACTATTCCATCTTTTGTCAGTCTGTTCAAGGTGTTTTGAACAATGTAGTCCTTCGTCTTACCAGCAACTTATGTTCCTGATACTCTATTTCTCATATCATGAAGTTTTTATAAGCAGGAATCACAAGATGTATATGTTACTTTACAAGGGAAAGATGTCTGTTTGGTAGCCCAAATTCCCTCAATTTGAATAAAAGTACTTGGGGGAAACGAAGGCATTTATTTAAAATGAAGGGAGTACTTTCTATAGAAACACATTGTTGTTGACCAAATCTGTATTGTTGGAGTGAAAATTTAGAATTCCTAGAGAAAAGACAACAACGTATTTAAACAGAGTCCACCACAAAGATTTGTAGGTAAAGGCACCAGACCACAATGAAAATTTTCTTTCTTTCTCTCTCTCTCTCTCTCTCTCTCTCTCTCTCTCTCTCTCTCTCTTTAAGAGACAGTGTCTTGCTCTGCCACCCAGACTGGAGGACAGTGGCACAATCATAGCTCACTGCAGCCTTTAACTCCCAGTCTCAGGCAATCCTCCAGTCTTAGCCTCCCAAGTAGCTGGGACCACAGGCATGCCCAGCTGATTTTTTTTTTTACATTTTTAGAGAGATGGAGGTCTCACTATGTTGCCCATGTTAGTCTTGGAACTCCTGGGCTCAAATGATTCTTCCACCTCTGCCTCCTAAAATGCTAGGATTACAGGCGTGAGCCACCACTTTCAGCCAATTATAGCAAATTAAAACTTACTTTTGCATCAGTTGTAGATGATCAGGGTTGGGAGAAATCTTTATTAGCTAATGAAATATCAAAAGACAAACCTGTCAAATAAGATTCACAATATATTTAGGAAGGGGGAGTAAAAATAATTAAAATCTTTCCACAATTTTTAAAATTACATATCAAAATAGTAATTTAGAACTCTTTAAGTCACAAAAGGTATTTGTAAGCAAGAAATCATTTTTATGTTGGGCACTGTGGCTCATGCCTGTAATCCTAGTATTTTGAAAGGCCAAGGTGGGTGGATTACTTGAACCCAGGAGTCAGAGACCAGCGTAGGCAATATGGCAAAACCCATCTCTACAAAAACTACAAAAATTAGCTGGGCATGGGTGCATGCAGCTGTAATATCAGCTGCTTAGGAGGCTGTGGTAGTAGGATCACCTGAGCCTGGGGAAGTCAAGGCTGCAGTGACCTATGATTGTACCACTGCACTCCAGCCTGCATGACAGAGTGACACCCTGTCTCAAAAAAGAAAGAAGGAAAGAAAGAAAGAAAGAAAGAAAGAAAGAAAGAAAGAAAGAAAGAAAGAAAAAAGAGTGAGAGACAAAGAGAGAGAGAAGGAAAGAAAGAAAAGAAAAATAATTTTAAAACTATGGAATGACTTTAAGTTGAAAACTTGATAATTAAGGCAGCCTAGAAAAAAATGACATTCCAGAAAGCAAAATTGGAAGTTAAAGGCTAAGACACTAGTTACAACTGTATTGCAACTTTCATTGTTGACCCTAAAAAGCAGGTATCAGTAATAAATAGTCACTTTTTAGAATTGGTTTTATCAAAGAGTCAGTATGTAGCTTGACTGAGCTGGGAATTTAAATCTGCTGGTGAAGTTGTCATCTATGAAAATAATATATTACCCACAGATGCAAAACCAAAATGTGGGCTTGCTAGGCAAACCCATGGGAACATTTCTCCAACTCCCAGGCAACTTATATTATAATAATTTGAAATCAGCCAGATACTTTGTGGGTGAAAGTTAGAATTGTACTAATGTGGCTGAGGTGGGTGGATCACTTGAGACTAGGAGTTCAAAACCAGCCTGGGGAACATGGTGAAACCACATCTCTACAAAAAATACAAAAATTAGCCAAGTTGTGGTGGTGTGTGCCTATAGTCCTAGCTACTCAGAGGGCTGAGGTAGGAGGATCACCTGAACCCAGGAGGTCGAAGCTGTGGTGAGCCGTGATTGTGTCACTGCTTTCCAGCCTGGGAAACAGAGTGAGACCCTGTCTCAAAAATAAATAAATTTTAAAAATTAAAAAATAAAGAATGGTACTAATGCCTAATGCCCTAATAAGTTAAAATGCAATTATTAAAACAAGAGGCAATTCCCAATAAGAATCCTATTCTGTCACAACTTGTTACTTTCTTTCTTTCTTTTTTTTTTTTTAATTTTGAGACAGAGTCTTACTCTGTCACCCTGTCACCCAAGCTGGAGTGCAGTGGTGTGATCTCAGCTCACTGCAACCTCTGCCTCCCAGGTTCAAGTGATTCTCCTACCTCAGCCTCCCCTCCCAAGTGGCTGGGATTACAGGTGCATGCCACCACACCCAGCTATTTTTTGATTTTTTAGTAGAGATGAGGTTTCACCATGTGGCCCAGGCTGGTCTTGAACTCCTGACCTCAAATATTCTTGAACTCCTGACCTTGGCCTCCTAAAGTGCTGGGATTACAGGTGAGAGCCACCTCAACCAGCCTCTTTCCATTTTAGTAGCATACGCTTTATGTTCATCTTCTAGCCTCCTCTGATTATTTTACTGATATAAACACATTTTGTTCCTGTTTCCATATCCCACACAGCTACTATGAATGACATCTTACAAGAGGTAAATCAAGGTCGGGTACAAACATTTAGTTGAGTATCCTAATATCACTGACTAATTAAACCAGGAGTGGTGCTCCTTCTAGGTTAAAGGTATACATACCATAACTATTATGAGGAATAAGCTGGATTTATTTCATATCCCCCATCAATATGTCACTTGCTTAAAATACTTGAAATTAATAGCATGATATTGGCATACACACACATAAAGCCTATTTGAAAATCTGGAATTTTTTTTTAGTATAGATTGTTTTTGGCCTATTCCTAAAATTAGAAAATGGTTATTTATATTTTACTGGTACATTGTAAACCTTCTAAATTTTTATAAGTTGCACATTTAACTCCTTCCTTGCTAAAGATCTATATGGATAAATGGCAGACGTGGGCTGGGGATAAATATGAAGGATTGGGTGTCCAACTTTGAGCAAATAAAGTTCTACTTAGTAGGCTGACTTGGAAATCAATACATCAAATTCTTATTTCAGCTGGGGATAGTGGCTCATGCCTGTAATCCCAGCTACTCAGAAGGCTGAGGCAGGAGGATCACTTGAAGCCAAAAGTTTTAGACCAGCCTGGTCAACACAGCAAGATCCCCTCTCTAAAAAAAGAAAAGGAGAAAGAATACTTCCGACCCAAGCCACTTATAATTAGACACTAGATAAATGACATACTTTAGGGCTTCTCTATACTGTACAACTCTTCTACTCCCTATATGAACATTTGCTGTCATTGAAATAAATTTTCAGCCAGGTGCGGTGGCTCATGCCTGTAATCCCAGCACTTTGGGAGGCCGAGGCAGGTGGATCGCCTGAGGTCAGGAGTTCAAAACCAGCCTGGCCAACATGGTAAACCCCATCTCTACTAAAAACACAAAAATTAGCTGGGCTTGGTGGTGGTCGCCTGTAATCTCAGTTACTGAGGAGGCTGAGGCAGGAGAATTGCTTGAACCCAGGAGGTAGAGGTTGCAGTGAGCTGAGATTGCACCATTGCACTCCAGCCTGGGTGACAAGAGCAAAACTCCATCTAAAAAAAAAATTGTTTTGGTGGAAAAGGAAGAGAGTGGTATCAAAAATCAGAAGAAATAGTTGTACTCCTGCAATTATGTCTTTTCCTAAACTATCTTCCTCAGTCTGACTCTAAATCCTGTAAATTATGCAATAGAGATGGCAGTGATCTTATTTTTGGACCACAGCCTTCTTTATTCCCCTGGTGAAGAAATAACAACCAGTTTTCTTTTCAATGAATTTTGGAAGGAATTCATGGAATGAGCTGCTCTAGATATATACAGCTGTGAGTGCTCTATCACTATACTAATTATGTACAACCTGGTATTTAGCAGGACACTATGTAATCAGATGGAGGATTGAACTAGAGGAGCTTTAATGCTTCTTCAAACATTCTAATTTCATGATTTGAAACGAGCCAAATTTTAGTTAATAAACATTTATAGAGTGCCTTGCGTTTGTATAAAACGTGAGTTTCGGCCAGGCACTGTGGCTCACGCCTGTAATCCCAGTACTTTGGGAGGCCAAGGCAGGTGGATCACAAGGTCAGGAGTTCGAGACCAGCCTGTCTGTCCAGTATGGTGAAACCCTGTCTCTACTAGAAATACAACAATTAGCCGGGCATGGTGGCATGTGCCTGTAGTCTCAGCTACTTGGGAGTCTGAAGCAGAAGAATTGCTTGAACCCAGGAGGCGGAGGTTGCAGTGAGCCCAGATCAAGCCTCTGCATTCTAGCCTGGGTGACAAAACAAGAATCCGTCTAAAAAAAAAAAAAAAAAAAAAAACTCGTGTTGCAGCTACAGGAAATACACCATTCCCAACGTATAGAGTATAGAGAATATTTTACCGAGGCAACGTCTACTATTTTTTTTTTTTTGAGACAGAGTCTCACTCTTGTTGCCCAGGCTGGAGTGCAGTGGTGTGGTCTTGGCTCACTGCAACCTCCCAAGTTCAAGTGATTCTCCTGCCTCAGCCTCCTGAGTAGCTGGGATTAAAGGCATGCACCACCATGCTTGGCTAATTTTGTACTTTTCGTAGAGACAGGTTTTCTCCGTGTTGGTCAGACTGATCTTATATTCCCAACCTCACATGATCTGCCCATCTCAGCCTCCCAAAGTGCTGGGATTGCAGGCATGAGCCACTGTGCCAGGCTTACTATTCATTTTTTAATGAATAATGTGAAAAGAATGATACTGAAAACTGCTGTCATGTGCCAGTGCCCAAGGCAGCTTTAGGTAATGATGGGGTAAAGACTGTGTGGTTTGCCACATATTCTCACTCCAATCAAAAATATATAACTGGGAGAATAAACATCCTGCCAAGTCCTCAGCTACCCACCCCCACCTTACCCTTGTGGATTTATTTGGATGCTTTTTGTTTCCCTTCTACTTAGAGGTCAATGAGGAAGAATACTTTGGACCTCATCCAAAGTAAAGAAGAAAGTGTCACTTTAAAAATCATGTGAGAGAAAAGAAAAGGTCCCAAAATAGCCAAAGTAAATTTGAAAAGAAACAAAGTTAGAGGACTTAGACTACCTGGCTTCAAGACTTACTATAAAGCTTAAGAAATCACTACAGTAGTGCTGCTGGCTGGCATACGAATTGATAAACAGATCAATGGAACAAAGTAGTCCAGAAATAGATGCGAAATTATGAAGTCATTGGATTTCTTTTCTCTCTCCTTCCTTCCTCTTTCTTTCTTTCTTCTTTTATTTTCTTTCATTTCTTTTT
Organism: Cacajao melanocephalus; assembly: GCA_963573385.1. Classification (NCBI taxonomy): domain Eukaryota; kingdom Metazoa; phylum Chordata; class Mammalia; order Primates; family Pitheciidae; genus Cacajao; species Cacajao melanocephalus. Next base: position 17,457 of record CAUYLG010001696.1, on the reverse strand, counting down.
TCTTTCTTTGAGACAGGGTCTTACTCTGTCACCCAGGCTGGAGTGCAATGGCATGATCATGGCAGCCTCCAGAATAGACAGGATTATAGGCATGCACCACCATGCCCAGCTAAATTTTTAATTTTTGTAGAGAAAGAGTCTCAGTATGTTACCCAGGCTTGTCCTGAACTCCTGGGTTCAAGCAGTCCTCCTGCTTGCCCTCCAAAGGGCTGGGATTACAGGTGTGAACCATCTTGCCTGGCCAAAGTCATCTGATTTCTAACAAAGTTGTCAAAGCAATTCAATGGGAGCAAGGAATCTTTTCAACAAATGATGCCAGAATAACTAGATATCCATGTGGGAAAATTAATGAACCTATATCCCTACCTACACGAAATACTAAATTTGATTTGAGAAAAATCATAGACCTAAATGCAAAAGCTGAAGTCATAAAGCTGCTCCCCACAGCTTTATAAACAAAACTTTTAGTAGAAACCATAAAAGAGTATCTTTGTGGCTAGTACCATGGCATGTGCTTGGAGTCCTAGCTACTCAGCAGGCTGAGGCAGGAGGATCACTTGAGGCCAGGAGTTCAAGGCTGTAGTGAGTGATGATCGTGGCTGTGAATAGACACTGCACTCTAGCCTGGGCAACACAGTGAGACCCTGTCTCTCTAAAATATATACATACATATATAGAATAGATAGATAGATAGATAGATCTTTGTAACTTGGAGGTAGGTAAAGTTTTCTTAATCAAAATCTAAAAAGCAATAACTAAATTAAGAAATTGATAAATCAGATTTCACTAAAAGTAAAAATGTCTTTTCTCAAAAGATAGCATTAAGAAAATGAATAGTCAGGTATTAACTGGGAGAAAATATTAGCAAAACATATACACAACAAAGGACTGATATCCAGGATCTATCCTAAATCTCAATGACATCAATGATAAACATCCTAGTTCTAAAAATGGGCAAAAGACTGGAATAGAACTTCACAAAATAAGATATACAAATGGTCAGTAACACATGAAAAAGTGTACAATATCATTAGTCATCAGGGAATGCAAATTAAATCACAGCGAGAAGGTACCACTATATATTTACTTGAATAGCTAAAATGAAAGATTGAAAACACCAGATGCTGGCAAGGATATGGAGCAACCAGAGCTCTTATTCACTATAGTAGGCATGTAAACTGGTATAACCACTTTGAGAAAAGATCTGGCAGGTTCTTGTAAAACTAAACATATACCTACCTATGACCAAGCAATTATACTTCTCAATATTTACCCAAAAAAATGAAAATATATGTCTCTTAAAAGACCTATACAAGAATGGTCACAGCCACTTTATTCATAATAGCCCAGAACTGGAAATAACACAGGTGTCCATCAATAGAAGGATAAATTGTGGTATATTTGGATAATAAAATACCATTGAGAAATAAAATGGAGTAAACTAATGATGCACACAACAACATGGGTGAGTGGCAAAAGCATCATGCTAAGTGAAAGAAGCCTTGCATAGAATCAGTACAAAAGAGCATATATCATATGATACCATTTATACAAAGTTCTAGAACCTGCAAAATAAATCACTGGTGAAAAAAATTAGAGCCATGATTGCCAGAGAGGAATTGACTAGAAAGAGAAATAAGGAAACTATGTGAAGTGATAATAGTAGTATATGCCTTGCCTAGGGGCTTAAATAACAGGTGTATTAATTTTTCAGAACTTAATAAATGTACACATAAAGTTTGTACATTTAATTATAAATGTGTGTAAATTTTCTTCAAAAGGAAAAAAAACCTGAGCAAACATCGAACTCTAGCCAATGACATATTTAGGGAAGAGCATACTAGTATTTTAAATTTACTTTGAAATGCATTAAAGAAAAAGAAAGATTTATGGATGGAGAAATGGATTAATAGATATGTGATTTCTAACTGTGGGAGTGTATACAGGAGTTCACTGAAAAAAATTCTTGCAACTTTTCTAAATGTTGTAAAAGTTTCATAATAAAAGGTCAGGGAAAAATTGTGTTGGCATTTGTGTTTCTAAAGATGGCTATCCATGTATGTAATTCTGTTGTTTGGTTAGAAATTGTACTGGGACTTATTTCTTAACCACTAATAGGCCTCTGCATTGTTGGAGAGTAGGAGAAAGAACTGAAACTGCTTGAAAAATAATATACTTTTGTGGGGAAGGGAATCTGTGAAAATTATATTGCATTAAGAAGTCTGGGCATGGTGGCTCATGCCTGTAATCCCAGCACTTCAAGAGGCCAAGGTGGGTAGATCACTTGAGTCAAGGAGTTCGAGATCAGCCTGGCCAACATGGTAAAAACCAGTCTAAACTAAAAATACAAAAATTAGCCAGGAGTGGTAGTGCACACCTGTAGTCCCAGCTACTAGGCTGAGACAGAATTATTTGAACCCAAGAGGCAGAGGTTGCAGTGAGCCAACATTGTACCACTGCTCTCCAGTCTGGGTGACAGAGTAAGACTCTGTATCAAAAAATAAATAAATGTATATATAATATATATTTTATATATATATATATATATATATATATATATATTGCATCGAGAAAGAAAATATTTTCCTTAACATCAATTCAGATACTAATTATATGTCCTAGCGGTCATGCATGTTTGGGTATATGTGTTTGGTCTAATAGTTACCCACAGGAAAACTAGAGGAAAAATGTGAAAGTATATTTGTATAACATACTGACGGTTATCTTGGAAAGAACCAGACTTAGAATCTAAAGCCTAATTTGGAACTCTTCTGCTGAAGTGCACTCAGGATGTAATTCTAGACTGAGAAACTCAGACTTAAGTGAGAAAGATCCCGCAATTGGTCAGTGTGTCCTTGGATTGCCCTCTTGGGGTAAGGAGAACTAATCATAGGATGACACCAACTCCTTTAAGTAGAAAGTTTCCAAAAAGGGGAAGACAGATTTGTACTCATTAAGGAAGAGAAGTCTACAGACCACAAGACAAGTAAGCTAGGAATTGGGATATGTCCAGGAAGAAACTTCTCCTGAAGAATTACATTAGAGAAGTAATGTAATATTGATCAGTATCAAATTGTATGACTCAGAAAGATAATCAGGAAGTTTAAGTTAGAAAGTTTTGGAGAAACAGTATGAAATAACTAGATCTTAACAAGAGACACATGTTGTGAAGAGAAACAAGTCAAGGAGAGAAAGTGGGTAGAACTGTTGAATTCTTGACTCTGGTCAAGCCAATATAGACAATAAATCATGGAGTAACCGATCTCCATAGTCTTCCCTGTACTATGACTCACTATCACTGCTTGAAAAGAAGAAGTAGTTGCTGTTTGACCACTCTGCTGTTGCTCTGCTATTCTGCCACCCTGAGTGGATGGGCTTGCCTGGATGGTTTGGGGTAAGGATAGGAAATAAAATAGTGAGTCAACAGTTACAATTCCTCTAATCATCCCCAACCCTTCAATAAACCATTATCTGTGAACAAGTGTTGTGTTGATGGCATGGAACAAAAATTACGGTAATGAGAAGTACAGCCTTCCTCAGTGAAGTGCTAACCTCCTCACTGAGATCCATGTGGCAGTAGCAGCAACATCATATCATCAAAGACAATAGGCTCAGGGTTCTACATGGGGAACAGCAGCTAAGTGAGTGTAACCCAAGACTTAACAGAATGGTAATGAGGAGCATGGATCACAGAGAAGCAACTGCTCAGCAGACGAGACAAATCCTTCTTTGCTTAAACATACTAGAGAACATTGCAGGGAGAGTGGTATTTTTCACCATATGGAATTCTACATGGCTATGAAGTTCTACTCTAAGACACTATATGTGCCTTCTTATTGATATCTGTAAGCAGGAAATATGAAGGGAACATAATCATCTAAAATGATCAAGTAACAATGCATATATGAGGATTCTTAATTGTGTGGCAAATTTATGCAAGATAGGTTTAGACAAAGAAAAAAATCAATTCAAGCTGGATGGTAAACAAGTTTCATGGAAACAATAATTCACCACTTCTTTAATTCAGCATTTTTCTGCATTCCTTCCAGAAGAGGTCTTATTATTGTATCCTTCTTCCTTCATCCATACCCTCAGTCCTAACACTCATCTCCATGCCTGCTGTTAGCCGTGTAGGAATTAAATGGTTTATTGATCATTCCTAGTCAGTTTCTCTACTGATAGCCAATTAGTCCCCTTATCTTTCCTAAGTGAAGGCCGTTACTGTTACCCTTGTTGCTTGAGTCAGAAAGCTGGGTATCAGACTCTTCCTTGTTCTTCACATTCAAATAGCCACCCAGTCCTGTATTTTCCATCCCCTTCAGTGTTTTTCAAATTTCTTCTCTTGGCCGGGCACGGTGGCTCATGCCTGTAATCCCAGCACTTTGGGAGGCCAAGGCAGGCAGATCACGAGGTCAGGGGATTGAGACCATCTTGGCTAACATGGTGAAACCCCGTCACTACTAAAAATACAAAATATTAGCTGGGGTGTGGTGGTACATGCCTGTAATCTCAGCTATCTGGGAGGCTGAGGCAGGAGAATCACTTGAACCTGGAAGACGGAGGTTGCAGTGAGCTGAGATTGCGCCTCTACGTTCTAACCTGGGTGACAGAGCAAGACTCTGTCTCAAAAAAAAAAAAAAAAAACACATTTTTTCTACAACTCCAGTACATACCAAAATAAAAATTTCACAGAGCAGTATTGAACCTTACAACATGCAACACACTCTAGTATTTACTATTCCACGCTATATTCTATTTCTTTCTAATTTTTGGTTTCAACACACTAAATTGATATCATTCATGACCCTTTAGTGGTCCAAACTTACAGTTTAAAAATACCACAATAGAATGGGAACTCACATAGATTCTAGAGCATGGTAGATGCTCGATATAGGAATTGAAGAAAAAGATAAAATGAAAATCTCTATATCCTTAGCAATTAGTGCAGGGTCAGGTACAAAGCAGTGGTTAATAAAAATGTTTGAGAAAAAAATAAACACACAATTTTGGGACAGACTATCTTCGTGAATTATATTCCCCCATCACTTTCCTTTTTAAGAATAAAGGTTTCTATTTATTTATTTATTTATCTATCTATCTATCTATTGAGATGGAGTCTTGCTCTATCACCTGAGCTGGAGCGCAATGGTGCAATCTCGGCTCACTGCAACCTCCACCTCCTGGGTTCAAGCGATTCTCCTGCCTCAGCCTCCTGAGTACCTGGGATTACAGGTGCACACCACCATACTTGTCTAACTTTTTGTATTTTTAGTTGAGATGGGGTTTCACTATGTTGGCCAGACTGGTCTCAAACTCCTGACCTTGTGATCCGCCCACCTCAGCCTCCCAAAGTGCTGGGATTACAGGCGTGAGCCACCGCACCCAGCCAAGAATAAAGGTTTCTTATAAGATATCAAGATGAAAACATAGACATGTAAAAACACACAGACAGGCAAAACTGGAGAAGGAACAAAAATTGTTGTATTTGAAGGACATGTTGAGATAGAGAGGCACAATTCTGAAAGCCAGCTGTTAGGTCTTCTTCCAAAAAAGGCCTGATGTGGTAAAGTCACCAATATCCAGGATATGGTCATCAGTTCCGTATGTCATAAATCATTTTGTAAATGGCCCGAAGATCACTTAAGCTAACCAAATTCACAAGACACTGATGAATAACCAATATAAGCTAATATTTATTGAGTACTTACTTTGTGTCAGGCACTATTCTAATCACTTTCTATGAATCTATCCTCAAACAACTCAGAAGTAGGGTAATTTCATGTCATTATCTCTATTTCAAAGATGGGGAAATTGAGACTGGGAAATTAAACTGAGACTGGGAGATTATAACCTTGGGAAACCAAGTTTATAAATCCAATAAATGGCAATAAAGATATAAAAAGAATTAAAATGAAAATGTTGTGAAAAATCTCTCAGAAAGTAGAGCAATACACCAAGAAAGGGAGGGAAAGGATTTAAATACAAAGAATTAATCCAAGAGGCCCAATAATTGAATTCTAAGAGGTCTGGAGAAAATAGAAATTTAACATGATAGAAAAGAAATTATCAAAGAATTAACACGAGAGAATTTTTCATATCCAAAAGATGAGTATTCAGTTTCAAAGTGTTCTCCGTGTATCCAAAACAACGAATAAGAAAGGCTCCATACCAAGGCGCATTTGGAAATATCAGAACATTGGAGTTAAAAAAAAAAAAAGAGGAAGATGAGGTGAAAACAGCCTCCCTCATTATCTCACCAAATAATCCACTAGAGAAATTCTTGCCTCTTTTCCCCACAATCTTGGGCTCACGGATTTTCAGGCCCTAGTGTCGAAGGAAGAAATGCTTCCACCAAGAAACACCATCGTTGTTCAGATGAATTGGAAACTGAAACTGCCCCCTGGAGATTTTGAGCTTCTCCAGCTGCAAAACTAAAGGCAGAAAAGGGTCACCACAGCCAAGTGGTGATTAATCCCCATCATGAAGGAGAAACTGGGTTATTACTATATAATGAGGCAAGGATGACTATGTCTGAATTCCAACTCAGGCAACTTGGTAGAGACAGCCAATCCAACAGAATAAGTCCATAGTGCATTGAGATCATTTGGAAAATAGGGTTTGGGACACTGCATTAGATAAAGAATAAAACAAAGTCAAGGTGCTGACAGGGATGAGGGGATACAGAATGAGGGGTGGAAAAAGGAAGTTATGATTATCAACTTAGGCCTCATAACCACCCACAAAAGTGGGGTTCAATAGCAGCTTCCTTTTATATTATTCTTGATTCTTATTCCACCTGTTCCTTATATGAAGAACATGGGCATTGATTAACATTTCTTTCTTTCTTTTATTTTTATTTTTTGAGATGGAGTCTCACTCTGTCGCCCAGGGTGGGCGACAACCTCCGCCTCCTGGGTTCATGTGATTCTCTTGCCTCAGCCTCCTGAGTAGCTGAGATTACAGCCACGCACCACCACACCCAGCTAATTTTTGTATTTTTAGTAGAGATGGGGTTTAACCATGTTGGTCAGGCTGGTCTCAAACTCCTGACCTCGTGATCTGCCTGCCTCACCCTTCCAAAGTGCTGCAATTACAGGTGTGAGCCACTGTGCCTGGCCAATACTGGCTAACATTTCAAATTTCATCATCCTCTGATGTATGATAGCTGTGGGACTATGTGTGGTCACTGTGTTAGCAACATTGATTGCCACACAAGGGATTATATGTGAATTTCTTATAGGCAATTGACACCAGTAAGACACTGGGGCTTGAACTGCCTTTGCAGTATTCCACCCAAAAATGAGGCCTACTGACAGGAAACCACAGCAGCAAGAGGTCAGAGTTTCCTTGTCAGGAAATTGGTACAATTCAAAGGCCCCTTTAGGTTCACTGAAGTAATTAAGAATTCATGCTATGTGAGAGGCAGTAAGAACACTGATGACCAATGTCAGCTGGAGAAGCAGAGATGACCATAGTTAAGTAGCAAGATTCATTTCTTCTCTATTCCTACTTCCAACCCCTATCCTGGAGTAGTTAGCCTTGAAAAAAAAAAAAAAACAGAAGTAATATCCTAGACCCAGACACCCCCACGCCCCAATCCAATCTTTTTTTTTTTTTGAGACGGAGTCTAGCTCTGTCACCCAGGCTGGAGCGCAGTAGTGCAATCTCTGCTCACTGCAACCTCCGCCTCCTGGGTTCAAGTGATTCTCCTGCCTCAGCCTCCCGAGTAGCTGGGATTTCAGGCCCCCGCCACCATGCCCAGCTAATTTTTGTATTTTTAGTAAAGATGGGGTTTCACCATGTTGGTCAGGCTGGTCTCAAACTCCTGATCTCATAATCCACCCCCCTTGGCCTCCCAAAGTGCTGGGATTACAAGCATGAACCATCGCACCTGGCCAACACCAATATTAAGGAGCTAGAGTGGGAGAATGCATAAAAAATTGACCATGCTCTATTACCCATTTCAGGTCCCTATGGCTAAAGTCTGTCCAGCAATGGGGAAGTTTTAAAACTAGTCCAAATTTAAAACTCCACAGTTTTAAACTAGTCCATGCTAAACTTCGAATAACTTAAAAGACCAGAAAGCTGGCCAGGCATGGTGGCTCATGCCTGTAACCCCAGCACTTTGGGAGGCCGAGGCAGGTGGATCATCTGAAGTCAGGAGTTTCAGACTAGCCTGGCCAACATGGTGAAAACCTGTCTCTACTAAAAATACAATTAGCTGGGTGTGCTGGCACGTGCCTGTAGTCCCAGCTATTCAGGAGGCCAAGGTAGGAGAATCACTTGAACCTGAGAGGCAGAGGTTGCAATGACAGGAGAATCACTTGAACCTCAGAGGCAGAGGTTCCAGTGAGCTAAGATCGTGCCACTGCACTCCAGCCTGGGTGACACAGTGAGCTCCCATGTAAAAAAAAAAAAAAAAAAAAAAAAAAAAACAGAAAACTATGGAATCTGCCTGGGGGAAAGGATATTCAACATAGTACTAAGGAAGCAGTGACTCGAGAAGAAGAAAACATTTTGTGTTTGAATCTCTACCAAGTTCAAATTCCTTAGTAATCTGGTCACATAAAAGCATGAGTAGAAAACAGTTTATTATATAATGTTAAGTGAATGAATCAGAACTTGAAATTTTATGTATGTGATAAGTACAATTGTATAAGTAATCTGAATATATTAAAGTCTGCAGCAGATAATTGAATTTTCTCTAAATCAAAATTTTGCATAGGGTCAGCAATGATTACATATCTAATCAAACCTACTATAATACTTCTTTGTGCTATTTATTTGTTTAAGATGTAAAATAAGTTTATTTAGCATGATTGCTTTTCACAAACCTAAGGTAGATGACAGATACTTGGCTACCCTCTGTGGACCTATAAATTGTAGGGTTTTTTTTTGTGGGGGCTGGTTATTGTTTTTCAAAGATTAACGCTATAGTCTTTCAAAGAAGCAGACTAAACAGAGCGTGATCCCTCAGTTCCTCCCTTTTCCATTAAAAATTGAGTATTATGCTTGACTTTTCCCATTATCTGCAATCATTCTAGTTTGCAGGGAGTCCACACATATAATTGTTAATATTGCAGATATTTCAGAGAACATGTCTTTGAGCCTTCCAGTAAAGATTCCTTTGGCCCACCTGATGTGAAATCATCTACCCTAACCTATTCTATCTCACTCCAATTTCTATAACATTGTTGGTAATATTTGCATGAGGACTCTAATTTATGAAGTCTTCCTCCCATACTGGAACATCTTAGGGCACTGGAGCAAGGTAAGAATCTATTGGAACTATTTGTGGTATATTGGTCTCGTATGTAGGAGTGCCTTAACCTCAAGACCGTCAAAAAAAAGATTAAAAGTTCATGGTTATCATTTTTTAACATCTCTACCCTATATTACCCCATTGAAAAAATGCATATGAACTAGATAGCATAAAAATAATGAGGTTTACCAAAGAATGACCCTTTCGAATCATAGCTAATGTTTTTATCTGTCACATAATGATTGAGATAATTATCTTTCTACCTTGAATAAATGGATGTGTTGTAATATACTAAATATATAACACAATTTTCATTTGTGGTTAGATATGTACTCTTATATAATTAAATCTTTTAGTAGCAAATAAAATTGTCATTTGGTATTTAAACATATAATCTAATTTATTTCGTTTAACAAAAAGGAAAGCAAAACCTAAGAAAATTAAGTCAGCCAGGCACAGTGGCTCATACCTGTAATCCCAGCACTTTGGCAGGCCAAGGCGGGTGGATCACAAGGTCAAGAGATAGAGACCATTCTGGCTGACATGGTGAAACCTGGCTCTACTAAAAATACAAAAATTAGCTGGGCGTGGTGGCACACACCTATAGTCCTAGGTACTCAGGAGGCTGAGGTAGGAGAATCGCTTGAATCCAGGAGGCAAAGGTTGCAGTGAGCCGAGATCGCACAACTGCACTCCAGCCTGGGGACAGCAACACTCTGCCTAAAAAAAAAAAAAAAAAAAAAAAAAAAATTAAGTCATACTGATACTATTTGAATGAATTGGACATTTGTCATCTCCTTGCTGCAGTCCCGTATTTACTCAAAGGAACAATGTGAACTTCCAAGTATGAGAATAAAATAACTTCAAAGTCCACATCCAAAGGACAAAATAGCAAAAATCTTTACCAAATGAAAGAAACGTGCAATTTAGCTCAGCAGGACTTCTCCACATCCAAGGACAATGTAGGTGTGCAGCCACAATTTTTTGAAAAAGAAAATTTCTTTCTGGTCTTTCTTGTGATCTTTTCTTAATAAAGCTTGCATAAAACAAAATGTTATAATTATCTGTTAACATTTTAAAAGATTTTAGAAACTTTTTGAAATTTTATTACTTTTTTAAAATGAAAATTTTCATTTCTCCAGGTATTCAGAGTATTACATGTTTTTAAAAAAGTTACATTCAGATTTTTAGATAAGATTTAGTAAATGGGAATATAACCCAGTATCTTGGGGTATATAGATAATTTCATTTATATAGGGACTGTCCTTAAGGATCAGGCAGGGAAGGAAGGGGATAAAGAAACCTGAGAGGGGGCCTAAGAAGAGAGGTCATGGGCATGTGCATAATGAAAAATATTAGTTTTCAACTAATTGTTCCTAGTTTTGATTAAACTGCTTCCCTGTTTATCATAATATGTAGAAGTAGAGAAGAGGGTAAAGAGTTAGCAACTGTATCTAAAAACCTCCAAAAAGATGGATAAGTTTCTAACTGTGAAAGAAACCAATACATCATCATTAAAAGAGACAAATGGTATTAAAAAAGAAAAAAAAATCTCATTAGGCTGGGTGCCATGGCTCACTCCTATAATCCCAGCACTTTGGGAGGCCAAGGTGGCTGGATCACTTGAGGTCAGGAGCTCGAGATCAGCCTGGTCAACATGGTGAAAACCTGTTTCTACTAAAAATACAAAAATTAGCTGGGCATGGTGGCGGGTGCCTGTGGTCCCAGCTGCTTGGGAGGCTGAGGCAGGAGAATTGCTTGAATCTGGGAGACGGAGGCTGCAATAAGCCAAGATCATACCATTGCACTCCAGCCTGAGTGACAGAGCCAGACTGTCTCCGAAACAAAAACACCCCATTAACCCCCATCTCCAAATTCCCCCTAAAGGCAACTATAGTTAATCTTGTGAGGTATGTTTTCAGTTTATATCAAAATACATTTTTATATAAATGAAATAATATTATATTCTTCTGTAATTTATTTTTTAACCTATTGTATAGGAGATAGAACATATTAGCTAGCCCCTTGTGCTGGAAGTTTAGGCTATTTCCAACTTGCCAGTGAAAATAATGCTGCATTGAACATGTTTCAGTATACCTTTGCATTCCTGTGAAACAGTTTTGCAGTACAAATGCTTAAAAGTGGAACTGTTGTTGCCTCAAAGGATATACAAGTTGGAAATTTTGTTACATTTGTAAAAATTTGTTTAAATTTCTGAATTGTCCCTCAAAAAGCACTAATTTATACACCTATGGGTAGTGTATTAGAGTTAGAAAATAAAAGGTATTGGTAATTTTTATGTCTTTAGGATATTCTTCTTATAGTAGATCTCAACATGAGTTGGTCCATTTTTATTTTCTTTCTTTTTTTCTTTTTGTTCTTGAGACAGAGTCTCACTCTGTTGCCCAGGCTGGAGTGCAATGGAGCAACCTCAGTTCACTGCAACCTCTGTCTCCTGGGCTCAAGCAATTCTCCTGCCTCAGCCTCCTGAGTAGCTGGGTTTACAGCCATGTGTCACCATGCCTAGCTAATTTTTACATTTTCAGTAGAGACAGGGTTTCACCATGTTGGCCAGGCTGGTCTGGAACTCCTGACTTCATGTGATCTGCCCACCTTGGCCTCCCAAAATGCTGGGATTACAGGCATGAGCCACAGCACCCAGCCTATTTTCTTTCTTATATCCCATTTGAAAGTCATGTAGCTGGATAATGGTTTCTGGATAATTGCTCTGGAACTCAGACTCATAACTTTACTGTCATTAGCACTAGGAGCTAAAAAAATGAGCTAACTACTGTTACTTGTCTGTGTAAAGGTATGTATTTTGAAGTGAAGACCCATTATATACATGCATTTTTCTTTTAGGTCTTATATTTCCTGCATCCATTTTCTGATGACCATATTTTAATGCCAAATTTTAATCCATTCTGGAGGTTTCAAAGCAAAGATAAGTGAAATTTATCAATCAATATGAACTTGAGCCTGTCCTAACATGTGGTTGCTAGTTCATTCCTAATAGTGTAATATGGCCCTTTTCTCTGAAGAAAATGCTTCTCCAAACCTCCCTTGCTAGAATAAATGTTATTATAGTAATACCACTTCATACCCACATAGAGTTTTAGAGTTTACAAAGCTTGTTCACAAATATTATTCCACTTGGTTTTTCTTTTTTCTTACTTTTTTTTTTGAGACAGAGTCTCATTCTGTCGCCAGGCTGCAGTGCAGTGGCGCAATCTTGGCTCACTGCAACCTTCAGCTCCACAGTTCAAGCAATTCTCCTGTCTCAGCCTCCCAAGTAGCTGGGGCTACAGGTGTGTGCCACCACGCCCAGCTAATTTTTGTATTTTTTTAGTAGAGATGGGGTTTCACCATGTTGGCCAGGATTATCTCGATCTTTGACCTCATGATTCACCCACCTCGGCCTCCCAAAGTGCTGGGATTACAGGCGTGAGCCATCGCGCCCAGCCTCCATTTGATTTTTACAACAACCCAGTGTGGTGACTGGGCAGTACTATTATCTCCGAATAGATGAAACAAGGTTGAACAAGCATGAAATAGTAGAACTGCGACTAGTAGGGCACTCAACTTTCCACAAGACTGTGTTGTCTCTTCCATATATGTGAGGACAGCATATGCCTTCTGTAGAAATTTTATTCCCTGATTGAATAGTCGCTTTTTAAAATTCTCTTTAAAACAAAGTAAAATATAAGATAAAAAAGGAAAGAAATCCCTACAAAAAAAGATAATGCTTTTTCCTTTTTGGTAATTTTACTATTACCTTTCCAAAATAAGTCATTGTTTTATCTTTTAGGTAAACTATACCAAAACATCTATTCTGTAACACTGAAAAAAAAAAATGTGAGGCTGGACATGGTGGCTGACATCTGTTATCCCAGCATTCTGGGAGGCCAAGGTGAGAGGATTGCTTGAGGCCAGGAGTTTGGGACCAGCCTGGGCAACATAGTGAGCCTCTGTTTCTACAAAAAACAAAAAATTAGCTGGGCATGGTGGTGCACATTTGTAGTCCTGGCTCTATGGGAGGCTGAGAGGCTGAGAGGCAGAGGGATCTTTGAGCCGAGCAGTTGGAGGCTGGAGGCTATAGTGAACTATGATTGCATCACTGCAGTCCAGCCTGAATGAGGGTGAGACCCTGTCTCAAAAAAAAAAAAAAAAAAAAAAGTGAACATTTCTAAGACAAGGACAATGTAAAACTGTAACCTCAATTCTTATCAGTAAGTTTCATTGTATTTTTTCCCTACAACTAACCATAATATCACAGGACTAATAATCTGTTTCTGATATACTACAGTTAAGACATAAATTCTTCTTGATTTCTTATAAAGATCATAATTGCTGGTCAGCAATTAACTGACCCATAGATAAGGAAAGAAATAATGAGTCTTGCTATTTTGAAAAAAAAAGTGTTGTTTTGTTTTTTGAGATGGAGTCTCGCTCTCTTGTGCAGGCTGGAGTACAGTGGCGCTATCTCAGCTCACTGCAACCCCCGCCACCTGGGTTCAAGCAATTCTCCTGCCTCCTGCCTCAGCCTCCCAAGTAGTTGAGATTACAGGTGTGTGCCATCATGCCTGGCTAATTTTTATATTTTTGGTAGAGACAGGTTTCACCATATTGGCCAGGCTGGTCTCAAATTCCTAACCTCAGGTGATCCACCTGCCTTGGCCTCCCAAAGTGCTGAAATTACAAGTGTGGACCTGACCACGCTTGGCCAAAAATGATTATTAAAGAAAAAGATTGTTTTCATTAGTAGTATTATTAAAGAAAAAGATTGTTTTCATTAGTAGTATTGATTTCAGTTTTCTGTCAACATCATGACTGTAATTTCTTGTGTATCATTAGGCTTGGAGAAAAAGGATCTGGGCATTCTCAGAACCTTTTCTGATCTTTATCTTCAGGAAGATCAGAAGGCCATCTCTATGTAGTCGAGCAAATAAATACTGGGCTGAGTATCTGATGAACTGCACTCTGCATAGACTGCATACTAAGAGAGTGAACTTGGGCAGTTTATCTTTTCTGGGCTTTGATTTCCTCATCTGTAAAATGACAGAGCATGTTAGTTCTACATCATCATCTCGCAAGAGTCCTTTTTTTTTTTTTTGAGATGGAGTCTCACTCTATTTCCCAGGCTGGAGTGCGATGGCACGATCTTGGCTCACTGCAACCTCCGCCTCCCAGGTTCAAGTGATTCTCCTGCCTCAGCCTCCCGAGTAGTTGAGATTACAGGCGCGCACCACCACGCCTGGCTAAATTTTGTAGAGACTGGGTTTCACCATGTTGGCCAGCCTGGTCTCCAACTCCTAACCTCGTGATCCACCCTCCTCCACCTCCCATAGGCTGAGATTACAGGTGTGAGCCACCGCGCACGGCCGCCAAGGGTCCATTTTAGCTTTAGCATGCACCACTATAAAACCTGTTAACAAATATTTGTTGAGATGAAGACTTCTGGTGTATAGACAACATTGTGAGAATATTTGTGGATACCTAAATAGTGGTTTATCCTCTGGGCGAAACAGTTCCAACAACTACTAAGTACTAACAAAGCCTATGGCTAAAATCAGGTAACACTTGTGATGTGATTCAAACCACTAGGACATGTGGCATGCAAGACTACATCAGGCCCCTTGAGGTATTTATTAGGTAACGACTTTTGGGCGCTAAACGGTTGCTTAGTAACCAGAAGAGTGAAAGCAGAGTACCTGAATATCACACTGTATACTGTTAAAAACAGGGGAGAAAGGAAAAAAGATGTTAAAATTTACAGCAAAACTAGAAACAAATGAGGAAAATAAGAAGTGAAAATTTCTCCCGCAACTGAAACTCAACCCCTGCATTTTACCTAGGTAAAATCTTACCTAGGGTAAAATTGCCCACGGGGCTCAGGTGTTTGGATGCACTGTCCAGGCCAAGAGGAAAGATTTTTCAGCCAGTCTCCAAAACATCTCAGGGACGGGTATAGAAAACAGGCGTAAAGTGTCTGCATTGTTCAAATCAACCCCAGAGAAACTTTCCTAGGGCCTGAGAGCATCTCAACAACGAAGCTCCAATCTGCGGCCTCAGGCCGGCAAACCGGCTGACGGCATTCGCAGTGGCTAGGCAACGGCCCGCGCAGACTTCTCGGCGTTAGCCCCGCCTCTTGAGGAGCTTCCGCCGCTGCGCTGCTGGACAAGCCTCCTTTCATTGGCTAGCGTCACGTTGGGAGTGGGCGGGGGAAACGTGTCAGACTGTGCGGTCACTTCCGGCCCGGGAGCGCGCGGGTTGATTCGTCCTTCCTCAGCCGCGGGTGCTCGTAGCTCGGAAATGGCGGGTAAGTTCCCGGGAAAAGTTTACCAAGGGGTGGAGGCGGGAAGATCTGGAATAGAACGCCGAGACGGTGGTGACAGTGCCCGCCTGGAAGTTTCGGGCTGTAGCCTGGGTTCCAGAAGGCCTGCTTGGGACCGGAAGCGGGGAACTCTCAGCCCAGCTCCCCGTCGGCCGCGGTCCGCGCCCCCGCCCCCAACTGCTTGGGGTTCTGCGCCTTCTGCGAGCAACTCGGCCCCTACCGAGGGCCGAAGAGGCCGGGGGAATGCGTCACGATTTGGGCTTGTAAACTGCCACCTGCCTTGGGGCCTGTTTCTCTTCCCATTCCTTTTGTCTACTGCTGCTTGCTTCAGCTCTTCTGCATCTGGTCCTGTTCCCGCCAGCTGATTTTACTGCTCAGATCCTCCTCCTCTTCCAGGTCTCCCTCTGCCTTCCACTGCAGTCAGCTTCTGAGCTAGCGCATTGCTGCTTTGCCCTGCTCTAGCGCTCCCAATTTGGACTTCGACTGACTTAATAATCGTCTCCTTAATCTCGCACACTTTAATATTCCGAGGATTGTATTTAGATGCCCTTGGAGAAAGACGTTGTTCCTGAACTCCTTCCTTGTCCAAACTTCTCTTTTAGGTTTGGACTACTATAATACAGTGTTCTCTTGTGTACATTCTAGAGTTCCTTCAACTTACAACATTTAGTAATAGCAATTATACTAAATGTTAAAATGTTATAATTGCTATTACTTTGTATGTGTATTAAGACTGTTTTGGTGTGATTATATTCTTTTATCGATTTTGAACTTATGGACAGTTTCTTTTTCTGACATTGTCTCAGTCTGTCGTCCAGGCTGGAGTACAATGATCATAGTTCACTGCAGCCTCGAACTCCTAGGCTCAAGCGGTCTTCTAGCTAGGACTGCAGGCCTGGGCCACAACATTCTGCTAAAAAAAACCAAAACCATTCTTTTTTAACCTTTTAGAGTCAGGGTCTTGCTGTGTTGCCTCAGGCTGGTCTGGAACTCTTGGCCTCAAGCCATCCTCTCACCTCAGCCTCCCAAAGTGTTGGAATTACAGGCTTGAGCCACTTTGATGACCTCTGTTTCTTTTATCATCTTTTTACAGGGCATTCCTCGCAGCCTCTCTTCGTTATTAACCATTCATTTTTATGGATATGTTGGATAGACAAGCTGTTGTGTGAGCTCTACAGATGTTTAAAAGAGAATTTTTCTACCAGATGGAGATTGTAGGATCTTGAAGTACCACAAAAGAGGGAGGACACACTCTAAGAATTACATCTAAATTCGAATTTTGGCCCATTATTTAGTGGTTGGATGCCCTTCAACTCAACCTCTTTCTAAGCCAGGAGTTTTGAATATAAAATGGGGTTGATATAATACGTACTTATAGAATTGTGCGGATTGAGCTAATATATGATTTTGCAGGTTAAATTTTGTTGCTTAAATTCCTCGAAGTAAATTCTGTAATCTCAGTTTTATAGATTAGGGTCAGAGGGGTGAAGCAATGTGCTGTGGTTCACTGAGCTAATAAGTAATGGTGAAGCCTGGATTTGAATCCAGGAATTCTGACTCTAAACTATTAATCTGTACTCTTCAAGTCTTTCCCATTTTCTGTGTATGTGTGTTTTAACCACTTCTTGAAGTTCATAGCACATCATTGTACTCCTTTTTACTTTTTGCTTATGGCTTTTTTTCTGCCTAAATTTTTATTAATCTTTTTTTTTTTTTTTTTGGGACGGAGTAGTCTGGCTCTGTTGCCCAGGCTGGAGTGCAGTGGCACGATCTCAGCTCACTACAACCTTTGCCTCGCATATTCAAGCAATTCTCCTGCCTCAGCCTCCCGAGTAGCTGGGACTACAGGTGCGCACCACCA